>CANYLF010812293.1:0-21500 GCA_948193215.1 Bocquillonia castaneifolia
CTGATCACTACTACTCTTTCTCATTAAGTAATAGCCATGAATCACCACCACCTTATTAACAACACCACCATATTAATATTAATATTAACAATATCTAATAATTTCTCACATTTCCCATCAAACCTTTTTCTGCTTTATACTTCGTTACTCCAATGTCATCGTCATCAGAGATTGTGCTTGCAGATCCTATCATTGAACCAGACGTTGAATATACCCACCATGCAAATGCAAATGCAAATATAAATGCAAATGCCATTACTTCTGCTTCTACTTCTTTTGATTATGATGATAATCTTCATCCTTTTGATAGTGAGAGGTTGCCTCCTTCTTTGTCTAGAGATATCCAACGCTTTCTTCGTATTGCCAACTTAATCCAATCCCAAGAACCTCGTGTTGCTTATCTTTGTAAGCCCTTTTTCTTCTTTTCTCTCAAAGTTCTAATCTTTATTTGATTTTTTGTGTATTTATACACAAAATGGTTACTTTCTTTGAACTGGGATTATTTTACTTGATAATTAGAGTCTACTGAATCACTGTTTAAAGGGTTTGGAAGGTCTCTACAAGTGCAACAATTGAGTAATTCTTGTTGACGGATATGTTAATCAAGGTTGGGGAGGTTCTTATGCTTATACTGTTGTGGGTTACTTCACCTAATACCAAATGAATGGAATTTGACATGGTATCAGAGTTGGTTCCATTGAAGCCGGCACCATCCACTTGAGGGTTGTTTGGATTGGAAAGCATTGTTATTGGTTTTAGGCTGGAATTTGATAGTTCTCTTTTTTGGAAAGCTCATAATGTATTTTAAATGTCAAAATTGGCAAATATAATTCAATTGTTGTAGATTCTTGCATATGGTTTATTTGAATTGTAATATAATTGCTAATGTTAAACAAATTATATATGATGCGACTAATGTTTGTTTCGTGCATAGGCCGGTTTCAAGCTTTTGAAATAGCACATAACTTGGACCGCAATTCAAATGGAAGAGGCGTCCGGCAATTTAAAACTTCTCTTCTTCGGCGACTTGAGCATGTAAGAACTCTTCACTTCAAGTTCATTATATGCGCATGCCATTTTTAAACTCTGTTTAATCTTGTCTTTTGTAGAGCGTATGCCTAAAATTGACGCCTCAGGAAATGCAATTTTGCAATCTTTTTAATTAGCTTTGTTCTTTTTCAAAATGTTACAGAGTTTGTACTTTAACATATGCATTTTTCCTGTCTTTATGATAGATCGTCGCCTTAATTTCTCATTCAGTCACCTAAGGAAGTTTAAAGCAAATACCCTTTGCTTGGATTAGTTTATTTTTGTTTTGATATTGTTGGCTTTGTCTCTCTAGGATGAAGAAACAACCATGAGGAAACGGAAGGAGAAGAGTGATATACGTGAACTAAGACGTGTTTATAAGGCATATAAGGATTTTATTATAAAAAATGGAGGAGGATTTGATTTGGATGCTAGGTAATGAGCCCTCTCTCATGGACATTTTTTATTTCTATTCAGTTATGCTTTTATTAGATATACACAACTGCAGCTGAAAAGTGTTTTGATTAATTCAATTGCTGGAATTCTATCTGAATTAGACTTAGGGAGATGTTGATAAATGCACGAAGAATTGCTTCTGTGTTGTTTGAAGTATTAAAGACAGTGACAGACACAGCCGGTCATCAGGTCATATTTTACTAATTCATTTTTTTTCTATCTTAATTCTTCTACCCTGTAAATGATTAGACATTAATAACTTATTGTAGGTTCTGACTTGTGAGCTTTATTTTATTATGTCCTCAATGTGTATTGGTTTTTTCTTGACAGGCTCTTGCTGAGAGAGACGCTAATCGTGCAAAATCCGAGTTATATGTGCCATATAACATTCTTCCTCTAGATCATGGAGGTATTCAGCAAGCAATTATGCAATTCCCTGAGGTCTGATGAGTTATGGATAATCCAAGTGATTTCATTGTTTTCAAATTCTTGAGTCTGCACATTTCTTTCAATCTGTTGTAGCTTGGGAACTAGTAGTGGTGTTGTTTTGTGCTATTTTTCTTTTCTTCTTTCCTCTCAACAAGAACATTTTGGCTATTTTTGCTAGTTAAAAAAATCATCCACCAAGTGGTTAATTTATCCCACTACAGCATTCGTACATGAAGTTTGATGAATTGGAATAGGTTTGTTGACATACTGATGAAATGATACAGATTAAAGCTGCAGTTGCAGCAGTTCGAAATGTTCGTGGTTTACCTTCAGCTCAAGATTTTCATAAATCCGGGCCATTCATTGATTTGTTTGAATTTCTTCAGTGTTGCTTTGGGTTTCAGGTAAATTGGCTGGAAATAGCTCCATTATTTTTTCCTTTTCTCTGTAAATTCTAGTATAGGTTCACTTTCACATCATATATGAAATTTGAGAGTTGGAAAATTTGTCATGAATGCATAAAGACCTAACAAATGTTCATTTGTTATATCCTGCACAGGAAGGAAATGTAGCCAACCAGAGGGAGCATCTAGTTTTACTTCTAGCTAACACCCATATTAGGCAATCTCACAAGCAGACATCTGCCTTGAAGGTCTTTCAGCTACTTTATTCTTCTGAAGTTTTTTTTATTGATACATCTTATATTCTGAATTTGAAATTTGTGCTGTTCTCTATACATCAGTTAGCAGATGGAGCTGTGGATGAACTGATGAAGAAGTTTTTCAAAAATTATACTAGTTGGTGCAAATATCTGGGGAGAACAAATAACATACGGTAAGAGTAGTGATCTTCTTTGCTCCCTGCTTTGCACTTAATTGAACCATCAAAACTCTTCCTTCTCTTTTCATGGTTTTCTATTTCTATGGTGAGCTTTGCACTTAATTTCTTCTTATTTATGTATCACATTTTTTCTTTTCATTTTTTTGGTCACAACTGGAAGAGCCAAATACCTCTGAGCTCATAGCTCTAATCTTCAAGAAGACATTTCCTACCAAAACACAATAGTCCCTCTACTGTTTCATCTATTTTCACTGTACAAACACAATTTTATACTTAATGACTTCCCTAATCTTAGCAATTACACGTCTCACACTAACATTCTGCTCCTCAAAAAAAGCTGCATCCATTTCTAACCATATAAAATATACACTGCAATATTAAAACAGAGTCTTCTTATGCTACCAAACAAACTTTTTCCAGCCGTCTTCCTACTGCACATGCTTATTTCAAGTCTTCAAGACAAATTCAAGACAAACCTCTTTTATTACATCCACAGGTTTTCAAAACTATCTCCTAAATGCCAGCAGAAATAACATTGAGAAAACAATTACTTTACATTTTCAGCAGTATTATTAACAACAACAATATTCTGTTGTTATTCCCTGTATCAAAAATCTGTCCTTAGTTTTTAACTCGCTCTTCAAAGCCATTTTAGTTGAAAATATGTCTTGGAATAAAATTAGGACCCCTGACAAGTTTAAACCAAGACAATATTCTTCCTTCACAACATATTCCAGGCTGTTGATACTGAAAAAAAAAATCACTACTCCCCCAAAAAGTTCTATCTGATTGCCCTTCTTGAACTTTATCATTTTTCTTTATCCAATCCCAAGCTTGATCTGCAAGCTTATTGGAAGGGTCAGGAATCTTCCCTTCATTCATCTTCCAAAGTTCTGCAAATTTAGCTTTCCTGCATATATCAATATCTACAAAATTCAAATCTGGAAATTTCTCAACAATAGTCTTACCCTCAACCCATGGATCATAAAGAAAAGAAAACTACTTTCCATCTCCAAGTTTTTACTAAAAGCTATTCTTCATTTCTTTCCTTAACTTCAGTAAATGCCTCCAACTTCAGCTGGCATCATTTGATTTTGAAATTCCCCAATAACTAAAAATCCTGAGTTGTGCCGATGAATTGCTGATTTGCTACTTATCTTTGTAGGTTGCCTAATTGTGTGAAAGAGGAAGCTCAACAATATAAATTGCTATATATTGGGCTTTACCTTCTCATATGGGGGGAGGCTGCAAATTTGAGGTTTATGCCAGAATGTTTATGCTATATTTTTCACCATGTAAGATGAAAATCTCTCTCTCTTCATTATTTCCTGGTTGGTAACATTAAGCTGGTACTTGGTCCCATATTGCATTTTGGAATACAACCTGTTTCTTTCATGTCAGATCCTGTGTGGTACAACCTAATTGCACAACTCGTATCACATTGCGTAACTGTAAAAGACTGAAAATTAAGTCAAATGCAAGTTAATTCTTATGGTCCTAGATTTCGGATCTAATTAAAACATTACTTATCTCTCTGCCAACAGTTCATATTTTCTCCTATGTTTGCAACTTTTCTATGATTTAAGTTGGGGCAAATATAAGCCTAAGTTACAAAGCCATCGAAATTCAAATTTTATCGTGATTTTCATCAACTCAAGCTAAGTCAAGATCTATACTCTTGAGTTTTGTTTCTGTAAAAGTAACTTTTTCATGGATTTGTAACTTTGTTCATGATTATTTGCTAATCAAAAGGGTATCTAACTGCAGACATAATTTGCTTCCATCATATCCGTTGGAAAGTGTTAAGGCTATGAATGAAGCACATATTTCAAGAGCATGTTCATTTTTCTGCATGTTTATGTGTATGTAAATTTTCTTATTTGCTGGCAGATGGCGTATGAAATGCATGGTATACTAACAGGTGCTGATGATTTGATAACTGGGGAAAAGATGATGCCAGCATATGAAGGAGGATACGAGTCTTTCCTTAACAATGTGGTTTCCCCTATATACCGGGTTATATATGAGGTACCTTTTGTAATTTTATAGTAGTTGCAGATCTTGCTGATAGGTGTCTAATAGTCTTGTTATAAAATGAAGGAAGCTGAGAATAGCAAATGTGGGACAGCTGACCATTCTACATGGAGAAATTATGATGATCTGAATGAGTATTTCTGGTTAGATTGAGCTTCTATTCCTTCATCAAATTTAAGAAGTTCGCACTTTATGTACATGTTGAAACTGTTAAGACTCCTGCAGGTCTCCTGATTGTTTTGAAATAGGTTGGCCAATGCGTCTGGATCATGATTTCTTCTATGTACAATCTTCAAACAAAGACCAAGATAGAGAAAAATCTTTACGTGAAAAGAAGAGAGAAGAAAAAGATGATGAAGAATCAGGACTAAACAAAGATGAAGAACTAAGGGTACATTGACATTCTTCACAGATGCATCGTATTTTTTTCACCCAATCTCTCTTTTTTTTTTTCTTTTTTTACCTTGCAGTTTACAACCATGCAAATCAAATTCTGGAATGTTTTGTCCCTTGTTGGATCATATTCCATCTTGTTGAAAAAACTGCGGAGTATCACTAATGAATTCTTTGTAAGAAAGGCTGATGATTATTTACCTGGTGCCAAATACACGGACTTGTCACTTATATTGCATGAAAAACTACAATCATTCTATTCTCTGTAGGATACAAGGAAAATCTCTCATAATATGTCAGCCACTTGGGTGCTCATACAAAGTTCTTAAAAAGATTTTCTGTCATTCTTCCATGGCACCTTTTTTACTCAACTTAACTATAAAACCTTTGATAACATGTGCAATCATTTTGTTTCTTTTATTTCAAAAGCTGCACTTCTAGTTGCACAAGGGCACAAACAGATTACACTTTTTAGTTCTCATGTTGTCTTAGAAGATGCAAAATAACAACAGGCAAAGAATTCGTATTCACTTAGACTTTTGCTACTGCTTGATTTATTAGCTTATCAAATATGCTAAAACTTTTATGAGCATAATCTGAATTTGCTGTCCATGTAGTAGACGAATGACTTTCCTTTTCTGTTTTTGGTCCCCTTTTGTCCAATGTCCAGAGACAGAAGAAGAAAAGAAAAATCTTGTAATTTTATTCTTAGAAGCAAGATAACAAAGCAACTTATGTAGCTTAACTGGTGCATGTTGAGTAACTCCATGGTCGTTGTGGTTAAAATTGATTTGCTTTCTATTAGGTTCCACCAGAAGGCCAACGAGAAAAAATATGGCTAGGGAAGACAAATTTTGTAGAGATTCGCTCATTTTGGCAAATTTTTAGAAGCTTTGATAGACTGTGGAGCTTTTTTATCTTATCCCTTCAGGTTTGTCAAATTATGATTCAACTGGTTTGCTAAATACCGTCTCTATGATGATTGTCTGAATAATTTCTGTTGTGTTTGCAGGCAATGATTATTATGGCTTGCCATGATTTGGGATCTCCACTTGAAATACTTGATGCAGTAGTATTTGAAGATATTATGAGCATCTTCATAACATCTGCAATTCTTAAACTAATACAAGGTATGACTCTATTTAACATTATTAATAAGCTTGATAGTTGTTCTAGTTATGGTTTAGCCCAAATGGCACATGCCACTTCCCTGTAGCTTCAATATTGTTACGTAGCCAGTATAATTTGATTTAGACAAGTTCTCTTGATAGTTTTTAAGAATATATGGTACATCCAACGAGTCACAAGTTCACATGTGGCAAATGCTTAGGTAAATTTAGATTCATATATAATCTTTTTGGCATATAAAATATTTTAAATCAATTTTACACATAAAACAATCTTTTTAAAAAAAAAAAAAACCAAATAGGTAAACCAGCTTAACTTGAGTCAAAGTTGCAACTTTTCTAAAAATAGGTAAACGAGCATAACTTGATGAGCCATAGTTACAATGATTCATTTTATTTTCTTTGAGTATGTGTGGATTAATCCATAACACACTACAACTTTACCATTTTAAATATTTAAAGATTGATTTTGCTCAAAATAATTAATTGAAAGGAATATCTTTGTGTATATATATATAATAAAAATGAACATACAAATTCTAGTTGAACTACTTGTATGTTTTCCAACAGGCTCTTTTATGTTTTCATTTGGTTTTCCTCATGTACATGTGTGCATGCGTGGGTGTGTCACTATTATCAGTTTTGGTGCTTGTTATTGCTAGAAATCTTACAACGAGCATTTAAAGCATTAAAGCATAAACTATTTTTTTCATTAGCTTTTTTTTTTTTTTAAATTGGGAAAAATTCTTTACAAATGGATTGCTACTTCAACATATCATCTGTACATGTTTCCTTCTTATGCATTTGCATTTAAAATTATTATTTTCATAGATTCTCTTTTCAAGGTGGACAAAATTGATGTCAACATTTAGACTCTATTAGGGGAGACCATTTGGTTAGTTTAAATTTTATTTGAAAGTTTTTTTGAAACCAGAATAGCTAATAAATGAAATTGAAATAATGTGTTTCACTTTTATTTGTTTATTGGGTTTAGCCTTTTATTGGAATTTTCCCATCTGAACTAAAATGGATGTTTTAGGTGTCATTTTTATTTATATATAAATAAATGATTAAAATAAATAAAAAATTAGATGCAATATGTAATCAGTTTATTTTGTTAGGGAAAAAAATTTAAGGAAATTAAATCAGCCAAATCATTCAATTTTCAAAGTAAAAATTGAGTTGCACAACTTGAATTAGCTAAACTTCACTAATTGTTTCAATTTATTTATATAGTCAAATCTAAAAATGCTCAACCTAAATTTTTTAGTTAGCCATACCTTATCTTTTTGAAAATGAAGTTTAGTACATATAGTGAAGGAGATTTTTTTTTTATGTTCTATATTTTAATAGTAATTTTGATGAGAATGTTAACTTTGTTTGATTAGATCAATTGTGCAACAACTTGAACTATTTTGTTTGTATAGTCTACATTTTTTACTTTATAAGTAGTTTCTATTTGCCCATCTGTCATTTATAGTTTAGAATTGTTCATCTAGCTGTGTTTTGTGTGTGTATTTATCTAGGTGTATATCGTGTATAATTAGTGATGTTAATTATATGAAGAGTAATTTGTTAAAATTTGTTTTGGTTACAGCAATTCTTGAGATTGTCTTCACATGGAAAGCTAGAATCACAATGAATATCTTAAGGAAAAGGAAACAAGAGTTGAAACTAGTGGTTGCAGTCATATGGACCATCATTCTTCCTGTATATTATGCTAAATCAAGAAGGAAGTACACATGTTATTCCACGCAATATGGAAGTTGGCTCAATCAATTATGTTTCTCTTCGTATATGGTTGCAGTTGCAATTTATTTGATGACTAATGCAATTGAGATGGTCTTGTTCTTTGTTCCGGTTGTCAGCAAATTTATTGAAATCTCAAATAGTAGCATTTGTAAACTTTTTTGCTGGTGGACCCAGGTAAGGCTCCTAATAGTTTACAGCATATTGATTCCTTTAGTGATTTATTTTGCAAATTTTTCCAAGTTTGTGTTCTTACCTTAAGATGTGTTGTACTTAGTATCTATACATTGTGTCTATACTAGAAAATAACTAACCCTTTTAGAAACTAAGTAAATAAACAATGTCTTGTTTTAAGTTGTTTTCTGTTAAGCAAAATTGCACGGACAAACTTTTGAAATGATATTTTATTAGTAGAAAAAAATTACGAAAATGAATTATTTTTCTTTTTTATCTCTGTCCTTTTGTTATCATCTATAACTGATTTGAACATTAAAAATTGCATGTATTTGCTTGAATGTTATATTTATCTATTTATTGTCAAACTTTAGATTACCTCCCTCTATCCTTGGAAAGCAGGGAACCTTTTTTATTGTTCATGTTCTTTTTCTTTAGCTTGTTGCTGAATCTTTGTTTCATAATTGTTAGGCAATTTGCATGTAATGGCATAAGCTGGAAACAAATGCAATGTCAAACTTAATTTTTAATTGTATTGATTATTCACTGAAAGTCCTTTCATCATGCAGCCAAGGTTATATGTTGGACGTGGAATGCAAGAAACCCAAATCTCAGTTTTCAAGTATATCATATTCCTTTTTTGTGAATTATGTTATATCTGTATGGTTCTTTATCATTTCTTCCCTAAGTGAAACTTCTTTTAATCATGCAGATATACATTCTTTTGGATGTTGGTACTAGCAACCAAATTTCTTTTTAGTTATAGTTTTGAGGTGAGTGGTGTTGTGGTCAATTTGTTATTTATGATGTTTCATATGATACATGCATAATGTTCTTGTGTGCTTATTTGTTTATTTTTAGGGGTAATTACATTTTGCCTCCTGTATTTTTCCCCTAAATACTAAATGCCGCCTCATGTTTCAAAAATACATATTTTGTTCCTTGTATTTTATTTTTATTACACTAAACACCGCTTTTGATATAATTTTGATCATTTTTTATTAGGATAAAAACAAATACTTGAATTATAAAAATATTTAGATTACTGTATAAATATTGTTTTAATTATAAACATAAGTACTTATAAACACTTAAGCTCAATACTTTCATTAACATCTCTATGTACAATAAAATTTAGACACTAATTTAAATCTTTTTATCATTATAATATCATATTTTGTTAACAATGAGTTCTTGCTTTTATTTTAATAAACAATTATCAAAATTGTATCGAAAGAGGTATTTAGTGTAATAAAAATAAAATGCAGGGAGCAAAACATGTATTTTTGAATTGTGACAAAGCATTTATTATATTATGGTAAAACAAATCGAGCAAAATGTAACTACCTCTTATTTAAAAAAAAAAGATTTTCAAAGCATAAAAAATATTGTCATAGAAAGACATTATATTTGGAGTCACCTGGGTTATGAAAGTGAGGAAGAAGCAATAGACATAAGTCATACTGATCTTGTTGCAACATCTTAATTAGCAGAAGGAAACCCAGATCAATACCCTTGTTAATGTACTAGGACACTGGCTATAAAAAAATAACTATAACTTTCATGTAGAAATTAAGCTGCCTAAATTGTTTCAAATGCGCATATAAGCACAAGAACTCGCATTATATATACACTTTATGCTAAAGATGCATTATGGTCTTTAACTGTTTGAGAAATGTCTATATTGGTTTTCCCCCTCCTCTATTTTCACCATTTTGTTGTCATGGCTATGTGATAAGGTTCAAACTGAAGAAATACTTTATTAATCTAGCACATTCCATAATGTTAAGTATCAATGCCATCTCTGTAGATAGAGTAATCGAAATTGCAACTGCATACAATTTGTATTTAGTGAACCTTAGCTTCATGCATCTTGCTATATATCAGTCAAATATCTTCTTTCAAATTATTAGAATGTGAAAATGAAAGTCATTTCAAGAATTTTTGTTGTGAAATGAAAAAAAAACATGCAGATCAGACCACTCATTGGACCAACAAGACAAATCCTTAGGATTGGTGTAAAAAATTATGACTGGCATGAGCTTTTCCCGAAAGGTACTACCCATTTCTTTTTTTGATACTGAGCTTTTAAAGTTGTATCACTAACTCTTTCGGTGATAGTAATGCAACTAAATATCTGTTACTGTTATTCTATTTCAGTGAAGAGTAATGTGGGGGCAATCATAGCTATATGGGCTCCAATTATCGTTGTAAGTTTCCATTAGGATTTTTGGAGCAGGAAATACAATCATTTCAGTTTTGTATTTTAAGATGTTTTCTAATATTTCTATAGTATAGTTTTTGATAGTTCTAGAGCACTATATATATATATATTATTAATGAACAATATTATCCCCTTCATAAACTGAGTTAATGTTTCGTTTATTGTTTGTTCTATTAGTATTGTTATCTAATTAATATTCTAAAAGCACCTCATGAATTTTCTTTCTTTTTCAAAATGAGACCTTACTCGAAATGCATGCTTGACTTTAATGTCATTTAGAAGCCTGTAGCCTGCTCTATACACTCTAAACTGATGAATGAAAAGGAAATATTCTTATCATTCAAAGATGGAAAAAAATCGAGAACATAATTCAAACTTCCCAAAAACCTTTACAAATGCTGTTTTTCCAGGATTTGGTCTGGAAATTTGTTAACTCACATGCAAAGTTTCAGATCAAAATTAATTAAATTATTTTTTAGAAGATGAACACTAATGGCTAGGACTTTTGCATTATAAAACTACACATAGAGAGATGAACCAATAACACCTTTGTAGGAAGGGGGAAGTGGCAACTACCAAGGAAAAGTTAAGATTAACACTGAAAGGTGTAGTTGCAATCATTTCTGTAAAACTGCAAGTGGTATGGAAAGTTGATGCCATCGTTGTGTGAGATTAAAAAAAATTAAAGAAAAGGTTAGACTGAAGATGCTGTTAATGGTTATAATGAGAAAGGATTTAGTGGCCTTACCAAATAAATTTTTGTGTTTCCATTGGGTCGGTAGCAAATTCTGTGTTATTTCTCCAATAAGGTGTTAGGGTCTACAAACATATCAAGTTCATGGGTGACCTCTAGTATTGGGTGTAAGAGAAAGGTTTTGCATGCTGCATATTATCATTGCCATGCATCTTTGAATAGAAAAAAGTCTTAGCGAATCAAAAAATGAAAATAAATCTGATTCGTTGATACCATTTAGCTATTTTTGGATCATTTACTTTTCATTAACATGATATGTTGTGCCTGGCATTTATTTGTTCTTTTACATGTTTATCTTAGGTCTACTTCATGGACACACAGATCTGGTATTCTGTTTTCTGTACAATCTTCGGTGGAGTTTATGGCATTATACATCATCTTGGAGAGGTAAGCCGTAACATTTCTGACAGAGACAATGTGGCAAGGACTTACTTCCGTCTTTTGTAGATTCGGACATTGGGAATGCTGAGAAGTAGATTTCATACTTTGCCTTCTGCATTCAATGCATGCCTGATCCCACCCTCAGCAAAAAATGGTCAGAAAATGAGATATTTCTTTCATAGGAGATTTCACAAGGTATGAGCCAATGACTTCTTTAACGTTTGCGACATCATAATTAAGAATTTCCTTTTTCTGATATGGTGACTGAATGGAATTCATTTTTAAAGGTGCCTGAAACTGGAACAAATGGTGTTTCCAAGTTTGTTCTTGTATGGAACCAAATAATCAATAATTTCCGGCTAGAGGACTTGATAAGCAACAGGTATTACTTATCTATTGCTTTAATGTTGTTCCATGGCTAGTGATTAGACATATATTATAATGTACATATTTATTGACAGAGAGTTGGATTTAATGACTATACCTATATCTACGGAACTATTCTCTGGCATGGTTCGCTGGCCTATTTTTCTTCTAGCAAACAAGGTCTGGTCTTTGATTGCAAATCTTTTTTTTTTTAACTTTTATTTTATTTTTTAAAAAAATTATTCTTTTTCATCTATAAACATTTCTTTGAATTTTTTTTCCAGTTTTCTACAGCAATCAGCATTGCAAGAGACTTTATAGGAAAGGATGCAATTCTTTTCCAAAAGATAAAGAAGGATAAGTACATGTACAGTGCTGTGAAGGAGTGCTATGAGTCACTCAAGTATGTACTTGAAATTCTCATAATAGGGGATCTTGAGAAAAGGTACAGAAACCCAATTCAGTTTGGGAATTTTTAATTGAGATTCACACAAATTCCAAAAAGTTTGTGGAGCAAGTTTCTCAATGCTGTTTGGCAAATGCAATGCGGAACTATTGTTTTGATCTGCTCTATCTGTAATCTAGCGAATAATACTATTTTGAACCATGCTTTTAGGGTTGTGTCCTGCTTGCTAAATGAAATTGAAGAGAGCATTGAAAGATCAAGTCTTCTCGAAGACTTCAAAATGAGTGAGCTTCCATCTCTGCAAGAGAAATGCATTGAATTAGTTGAACTTCTGGTATGTATGAACTAGAAATGCTAAATTTGTAATATTGACAATGGAAGTTATTTACAAGTCCATGAGCCTGTAGTGATTTTTTATGTGATATTTTTCTTGAGATCGAGGGAAATGAAAATCAGCACAGCATGGTTGTAAAAGTTCTCCAGGATATGTTTGAGCTTGTAACAAATGATATGATGACAAATAGTTCAAGGTATGGTGTTCTTGAGTGTCAGAAATCTATCAGATTTCAATATCAATTCAAAGTGGTTCAAGTCTTTGTTAATATTTCATGGTGGACAGGATATTGGATTTGCTCCACCCTCCTCAACAAGTGGAAGATGGTTTTGATTTTTTTTCCAGAAAAATTGAACCACAGTTATTTGAATCTTCTGCTGATAGTTCTATCCAATTTCCGCTGCCGAACGCTGACCTTCTTAATGAGCAGGTAATCATTTCCTCTTTTTTTTAACGCATTAGCCTTCATTTCCTTCATTAAGCTGGCCTATTTGTAACATCTCCATAAACAAAAGGGAGATTGTATGGCATCAGTTTTCTTAGACTCACCTCTCTACTTCTGTAGAACATGAACCATAATTTTCAATTTGACAGAGGGTGTAAACAAACGAGTGCACCTATAGCAGATAGGTTTAGTAAAAGCTTGCTTGTGTTATTCAAAATAATGAAGGTTTAGTAAAAGCTCGCTTGTGTTATTTAAAATAAATGACTGAATAAAATAAAATGAGCAAGGGATTTCTATTTCTGTTTTGTCCTCAAGATTATCCAAGAAAGGTGAATCAGCACCCTCAAAACATCTTTACCGAACATCAAATTAGAATTTTCTTCTTGATTCTCCAGGAATCATATCAATTTGTACATTTCTGGTTTCATCCTCCACTCTCAACTACTTTGAGAAATGTAAAAGCTTGCCAGTGAGCTGCTCCTAAAAATGATCTTTCAGAAGTCATTGAACTAATAGAAAGAAAAGAACATATATACATGTACCAATTTCACCCCCTTAAAATATTTTACACATTATCTTGCACAGATGCTCAGGGGTTGAGTAGTGTCAGATATTGATAGATTAAACTTGTTTATGTTTGTGTGTGTACAAGTATTTGTAAGTGACCAGACTGTTAAACCCTAAAATGGAGTAGCTAAATGGGTTCAAATTTTGATGACAGATCAAGCGACTTCATTTGTTGCTTTCTGTGAAAGATAAAGCCATGGATATACCTGTTAACTTGGAAGCTCGAAGACGGATTTCATTCTTTGCTACTTCACTCTTCACCGATATGCCCAGTGCTCCCAAAGTACGCAATATGCTGTCTTTCAGGTGGAACTCTTGTTCTGCTTATGTTTTTCTTGTCAGTAATGACTATTGCTTTGTGCATTTTAATTTTAGTCACCTTCCTTTTTGGTTCTCATAATGAAGTTTGTATGCCACATGATGTGGATAAACATTAAGCTTTTAGCTGTTGTCAAGGAAAACTTTTGTCTGATTTTGCCAAAAATGGAGAGTATATTTTGGTGCAATCTAGTCAAAATGACACATGATCCTAATTCACAAAATTTTGACTTAAAAATGGTGTCCACCATATTGAAGTCCATAAAAAATGTACCATAATTGATGTGAACTCATTTAGCAATAACCAAGCATAAGAAGTCGGCCAAAGATGCCATGCAGCTATGGCTGATTCATCCATAACTGTAGGCATTGATTGGGAACCCATTATTTTGGTAGGATTCACAGCAGTGAGCTCCGCAAGCCATTCAGTTCTGGTTAGCATTTTAAAGCATGTTAACGTGGATAGTTGCACTCAAAACTGGGCTTCAATTCATCATCAGTAATATTTTCATTACCTAAAGGGTTTTGATTGTAGCTATTATGGTTGTTCAAAAACATGATTTCACTAAATCAGAATTAGAAAACTACATTAAAAACTTTATGAAGCATATGATGAAATAAGGACTTCTTAATAGAGATAGTCAATAGATCATAGTTGATCTCATTATTTTTGTTTTAGTGTGATGACTCCGCACTACATGGAAGATATCAGTTATTCAATGAAGGAGCTCAATTCAAGCAAAGAAGAAGTTTCCATTTTGTTCTATATGCAGAAAATATATCCAGGTAAAAAGAAGAATTTCTTTTTTAGTGCTTATATCCTATATGTCTGAATGCAACTTCAATGTAAACTATTCCTCTGTTCATCTTAGATGACTGGAAAAACTTTTTGGAGCGCTTGAAGTGTAAAACTCCAGATGTGTTAAAAGATGAAAGCAAGAAGGAAGAACTGAGAAATTGGGCTTCTTTCCGGGGTCAAACGTTAAGCAGAACAGGTAAGAAGGTATTAATGATTTGTTATTTTATTTTATTTATCAGTGGCATTTGATATATGTCAGCAAGCTACTTTAATCATTATAATTATAATTTCCAAGCTTTTATTCCTTGGTCGTGACAGTTAGAGGAATGATGTACTATAGAGAAGCCTTAAGAGTTCAAGCATTTCTTGATATGGCTGAGGATGAAGGTTTGTTCTCTTTAATTTTGTCCTCCTTACTCTACTCTCTGTCTAGATTTTGATGTAAGAACATTTTCACTAATGATTATTTCATAATTTGTCTGGTTTTCTCAACCCAGATATTCTTGAAGGTTATGATGCTGCTGAAAGAAGTAATCGTGCATTGTTTGCTCAATTAGATGCACTAGCAGACTTGAAATTCACTTATATTATTTCTTGTCAAATATATGGATCACAAAAGGCATCTGGAGATCCCCATGCGAGTGACATTCTTGAATTGATGAAGAGGTAATGCTTAACAAAAGAAGAAAGCAAAACATTGAACCAATAACATCATCAATTTAATCAAACATAACTAACACAGTTTTCTTTTCTTGAAGATATCCATCTGTCCGTGTTGCTTATGTTGAGGAGAAAGAAGAGATGATCATCAATAGTAAACCTAAAAAGGTTTATTCTTCTGTATTGGTTAAAGCTGTCAATGGCCTTGATCAGGTAACTAATTATTCATGATGCTCTAAAGCTTCATAAGGGCATTAGATATTGGAATACATTTAAGGATATCTGCTTCTAATTAATGTTCTGATATGTAGAAACTGAAATTGGAGTAATCCTTCGATTCTTTTTTAGAATAACAATTTATAAGAAAAAGAATATATAGCAATCAAATCAGCAATTGCATTAGTTGAAAATGGAGTTCAACAGTTTATGCGCTGTACAAAAGATCTTAAGAGCAAATAGAGAGAAATGAGTGATATAAAAGTGACGCTTTATGTAGAGTACAGATTGGGAATATTAAAATTTGGATACAGGCAGCACAGAAAATGAAAATGCAAGTTCGACTTCAGTTTTTGGCTGAAATAGTGAGATTTGTTCAAGGAGCCAGCACATACTCTTATTGGCCGTGTACCTTCTTATCACTTGCATATCTTTGTTTACACCTCTTTGTTTCAGGCTTAACTCATGATTTAATAGGTGATGGGCCTTTCCTGACATGTGTGTAAGTGGTAAGTGAAGCCTGCAAGACTCTTCTGTTGCAATAACTTCATCAGCTTGGGTAAATAAACTAAATTAGAGGAGAAGAAATGGAGCTTTCGTGTTCATCCTTCTATATATATAGAAGGATGTCTGATTGAAAATTACGTAGAATTAGTATTCAGAACTTGTGATAAATTAAAGATTTTACTTTTTTGACATGGCAGTCTATAACAGTGAACTTTTCTTTTTAATCAAATGGGCTTTTCTGATCATGTGAACTATCACTTGTGACTTGAAAGGCCAACTCTTCATGGTCAGATATATGAAAAGAGGATAATGATGCTATGAAAAGATTGAGGTGGTTTTTTCATTGTCATGAGAATAACAATTGGATGAAAATGGTGTTGCCCTTTTCAGGAAATATATAGGATAAAGCTCCCTGGTTCCCCAAATATTGGAGAAGGGAAACCTGAAAATCAAAATCATGCCATAATCTTCACACGTGGGGAAGCTCTACAAGCTATTGATATGAACCAGGTATTGTCTTCCTCTAATACCCAAAAAATATATATATCTATGAACTATTTTTTCCTTATGTTTTACGGAATTACAGGACAATTATTTTGAAGAAGCTTTCAAAATGAGAAATCTCCTGCAAGAATTTTTTCGACAGCAAGGGCGGCGACCTCCAACTGTACTTGGCTTAAGGGAGCACATTTTCACTGGAAGGTTCATCCACTGAACTCACAGATATATTTTTTGGTGTGTACATGTACGTGTATGTGTTTGTTCATAGGATATTAATTAGGGGTTGGAGAGTTTCTGTCACTCATTGACAACCATATATAAGGGTGGAGCTAAGGCCGAGGCACATTGGCAATGTGCATATGCATTAGTTCTCTAGGGTAATAAAAAGTGGTGCAAGTGTCTTAACGGTTATATTGATGAGAATATTAATGGCTAAGATGGTGGGGGAGTGTCTTAATGATTGAAGTATTTGTCTGGTGCTAAATGGGTTGAGGTCAGGACCATTGATTTTCTCATGCCACATGCTGTAATCTTGAGAGTTTTGGTAGGTTTCTTATTGCAGGAAACAGGTCTTCGAAGGTGACCCCAAAGATTAATTTTTTTACCTTATTGCCAACCCAAATCAATTTCTAGCTTAATTTTAATAATAGGAATGCATCGAATTAATACAGTAATTTAGGATTTACTAACAGTAAGATAGAAACAGCTTGTCAATAAATATGAGAAGTTGGATCATCCACATTTTGTAAAGATCATTGTCATCACTGCTACTTCCTCATGTAGCCAAGCTCCCACTTGTCGAAGAAATTTCTTCTACAAGTTTGACAAATGAAACGGTCCCATTTATCAACCTGTGATGCTTGTCACGAGCACTACTCACTCTGTTTTGTTGTACCAGTAATGAATAAATGATTCCCATTCGTTTTGCATTTGGTTTGTTAGTCAATGATTTTTTTTTATCCCTAAATTGAAAATGTTACATTGTTTTCTGCAATGCAGTGTCTCTTCTTTAGCATGGTTCATGTCATATCAAGAGACAAGCTTTGTCACTATTGGACAAAGGCTTCTTGCCAACCCTCTCAGGTAATTGGCATTCTTAATATTCAGGACAGTTTGATGTTCATATATTTGTCCATTGGCATTGCCATATTCTACATTTAGAGAAACCCCAATCTCATAAAATAGAAAGCTGGGCTCAGGGGGTGGGGGGGTGAGAATTACATTGTTCAGTTGTTTCATTTAAGTTTCAGGAAAAACCATTCATATTAATTTATTATACAAGATATATTTATTTTCAGTTTTCAGGGTGGCCTTTGACTGTAATGTGTAAAACTGATTTTGTCCCACATGATCAATGCACTAGCAACTTATATTTTCTTGAATCTTTTCAGGGTAAGGTTCCACTATGGACACCCTGATGTATTTGACAGGCTATTTCACATCACAAGAGGAGGCATAAGCAAAGCATCAAAAACAATAAACTTGAGTGAGGATGTATTTGCTGGTAAGAATTTGTAACTTTGAAAGATGCATTTGGCAGGAGAGTTTATTCACAACTACTACGTATATTGAATGTGATGCAGGGTTTAATTCTACATTAAGACGTGGGTGCATCACTTACCATGAGTACTTGCAAGTTGGTAAGGGGCGTGATGTGGGCCTAAATCAGATCTCAAAGTTTGAAGCCAAAGTAGCAAATGGAAACAGTGAACAAACTATAAGCCGTGACATATATCGGCTTGGACAGTGGTTTGATTTTTTTCGGATGCTGTCTTGTTACTTCACAACCATTGGGTTTTACTTCAGTAACCTGGTAATTTGTTTGCATCCTTGTTTGATTGCTCTCCTTTTGGCTAAAAGTTTTATGTTATTGTAACTTGTGTTATTCCTACACTTTTCATTGAATGGTTAATATAAAATTCTTTCATGAGATTATGCAGATTTCCGTGATTGGAATTTATGTATTCCTCTATGGGCAACTATACCTTGTCCTTAGTGGGCTTCAAAGATCAATAGTCGTGGAGGCTAGAGTGCATAACATACAATCATTGGAAACAGCTCTTGCCTCTCAGTCATTTATTCAGCTTGGCCTCCTAACAGGCTTACCTATGGTAATGGAGATTGGACTTGAGAAAGGATTCCTCACAGCCGGAAAAGATTTTATCCTCATGCAATTGCAGCTAGCTTCTGTATTCTTCACTTTTTCACTTGGTTCGAAAATTCATTATTATGGTAGAACAATTTTGTATGGAGGTGCCAAGTACAGACCTACTGGACGTAAGGTCGTGGTTTTTCATGCAAGCTTCACTGAAAATTACAGATTGTATTCCCGAAGCCACTTTGTTAAAGGATTTGAAGTAGTGCTCCTTTTAATCGTTTATGATTTGTTTAGACGGTCCTACCAGAGCAGTATGGCATATGTGATGATTACTTATTCTATTTGGTTCATGTCAATAACTTGGTTATTTGCTCCATTTCTTTTCAATCCTTCTGGATTCAGTTGGGACCAAATAGTGGATGACTGGAAAGATTGGAATAAATGGATCAGGGAGCAAGGTGGCATAGGAATTCAACAAGATAAAAGTTGGCAGTCGTGGTGGAATGACGAACAAACTCATCTTCGTACCTCAGGGCTGGGTGCTAGAATTTTTGAGATGCTCCTCTCTCTTCGGTTTTTCATGTACCAGTATGGTCTTGTATATCACCTCGACATCTCCCAGCACAGCAAAAATTTTCTAGTTTATTTGCTTTCTTGGGTGGTGCTTCTCGCAGTTTTCTTGTTGTTCAAGGTATATATGCAATGAAATCTCTCTCTCCTTCTCTACTTTTCTCTTGAATTATCAGGGAACTGTAACCTTTCTGCATCTAAGATTTTAGTATTACTTGCTTGCTTAAAATCGACTCAATATTATCTTCTTCTCATCATTTGCAGGCTGTGAACATGGGAAGACAACAGTTCAGTGCTAACTACCACATAGTGTTTAGATTTTTCAAGACATTTCTCTTCATTGCTGTTGTGTCCATTATAATCACTCTTTCCCTTATTTGCGAACTTTCCTTGAAGGACGTAATCGTCTGCTGTTTAGCATTTTTACCCACCGGATGGGGCTTGATACTGGTAAGCTAGGCAAGTGATTGAGTTGAAACTTTCTTTTATCAGTACGTATAATCATTTTTTCATTTACATTTCGGTTTGGTTCGGTTCGGTTTGTTCAGATTGCACAAGCCGTGCGGCCCAAGATCGAGAATACTGGATTGTGGGATTTTACGCGTGCACTTGCCAAGTCGTATGATTATGGAATGGGCGTTGTTCTTTTTGCACCAATAGCTATTTTGGCATGGCTTCCAATTATTTCAGCCTTCCAGACTCGTTTTCTTTTCAATGAAGCCTTCAACAGGCATTTGCAAATTCAACCAATTCTTGCTGGAAAGAAGAAACAGAAGTGAAGTGATGTTCTTTTGTGTACATTGATGCCACTACCATTATTTGTAATTTTTTTTTTGAACTAGTCATAATTATTTATTTTGTACCTAAAAATTTTAGATTGATATGTATTCATTCTGTATTTAAAATGACTAATAAAATAGAGAAAATTACATTCTATACTCCTTTAAAAATATTTGTAGAAATTACATCCTAGCTACTCTATGCCATTTCCGTGGCAAGGAGAAGAGGTAATAACAAACCGCTTGGCCGTCCAAAGAAAATCACCAAGGAAGATGCTAGTGAAGATGAAAGTGTAATTAAAGAAAGAGAAGTAAATCAGGCTACTCTAGGTAAGAAACGGCCTAGCCATCCAAAGAAAATCACGATAGAAGATGCTAGTGAAGATGAAAGTGTAATTGAAGAAAGAGAAGTAAATCAGGTTACTGTTGAGGAACCTAGTGAAGCTATTACTATTGAGGGTGAAAAATCTGGGGTTACTGAAGAAGATCAGAGGATTGAGCTGAAGCCTTGGGCTCTCCTATTCAAGGAAAATAGAGCAAAAAAAGAGGAATGCAAGCTTAAATTCATTACTCCAGTTGTGAGTAATGGAATTCGTGTTGCTAAAATTGATTCTGAGATAGTTAACAAAGAAGCAGAGAAATGGAAGCACACTCTTATTGGATGTATCTATGGAGCCGCACCAAGATTTTACAAACTTCATAACTTTTTAAAGAAGAGATGGCGGAATTATGGATTAATTGACATTAAAATGGTCAAATTAAACCTATTCTTATTTGAATTTGAAGACGAGGATGGAAAATAACATGCACTTGAAGATGGCCCGATTACTTTTGATAAACGTCCTCTCCTCATTCAGAATTGGAAGCAGCGAATGACTTTTGATTTTTCACAGATTGTATCAATGCCGGTATGGGTCAAGTTTCCAGATCTACCTTGGGAATTCTGAAGTACTCAAATGCTTAGTGCCATGGGAAGTCTTCTAGGTAATCCCCTTTATTTTGATCAATGCACGTTATACAGATTTAAATTGGCTTATGCTCGTGTCTTAATTGATATGAATATTAGAGGATCCTTTCCTGAAAGCCTAACCCTAGAATGTGAATCTGGAGAACAATTTAGTCAAAGAGTAAGATATGAATGGAAGCCTCTCTATTGTGATAATTGCAAGCATCTTGGTCATACAACCAGTAATTGTGCTCCTAAAGACATTTAGAAAATTTGGGTGTTGAAAACAGTTAATGATAAATAAGCAAACACTGTTTCTGAGGAATTACCTTCAGAGTCTGTGGAAAGGAAGCTGACCTCAAAAGATAAATCAACTGCTTCTACAGTTACTCATAATG
>CANYLF010812841.1:0-20203 GCA_948193215.1 Bocquillonia castaneifolia
ACTTTTTTTTTAGATATAATAACAACATGTTGGGAAAAAGTGAAATAAGTTTCTTATCAAATATCAAACGATTTAGAGAAGTGCCAAATGTTACTCTAACAATGAAGAAGGAATTTCAAGTAAGAAAATGAAAAATTATTATTATTATTTGTTTAACATTATACACAATAATAATGAAAAAAAATTTAATGTTAACATTTCTTCTATTTCCAATCATAGGGAGTTCAATGTTGCTTTAAAGCAAAAATTAAAAAAGTGGAGAATAAGCTTTCTGCTTGGTATGATTCTTGCAAAAAATACTCCTCAGCAGTTTATTCCATTGGTGTTGATCGTAAATTTGAATGCTCCCGTTGTACCAATCAAGATACTGAATACATTGAAAGGTATGTATCTATTACATGATTTATAAAAAAAATAATATATAATAAAAGGTATATGCTTTTTAATATATAGAATTAAAAAATAATATGATTTTTGAATTTATGTAATATTTATATTATAGGTATATGCTCAAATTTCAAGTGTGTGATGGAGATTATTCAATAAAAATAACTTTATTTGAAAATACTGAGATATTAATGGAGCGTCCGGTCAAAAAATATAAAGCCTCTATTCAGGTATGTATTATACATTGCATTAGAAATTAGTAATCATAAAATAAATTATTCTATTATTCATGTTATTATTAATTAATAACCACCATTAATTAAATTATTTTATAACCTATTTTTATTAAATATTTGTAGGAAAAAAAGAAAAAAGTGACTTTTATAAGAAGTTGTTACTCATGCACGACAAAAAATACTACTTTCTTGTGAAATTGACCAAAGGAGACGAGGGAAAGAATGAAATAAAAAATTTCGTGACTACAGAAGTTCAAGAAATTTCAAAAGTAGAAGCTATAAATATAGAAGAAGAATATGAAGATACGAATAGAACGTGCCTAAAGAAGATCAAAATTGAGAAGGACTGAATATATCTATGATATTTTTTATATGTTTTATTTTTATTTAATAGCTTAATTTGATTACGACTCTATACATTTTATGTTTTTTTAAAATATTAATAAAATGTTAGTTAAAGATTACAAATATTTTTTTTATTAGGATTACAAATATTAATTATATTTAGAATTTTAATTTATATTTTATTCCTTGATTACTAAAAGTTTTCTATCATTATATTAATTTGTCGATTAAAATACTTAATTTGGATATAGCGTTGTATTACATCTCAACAAATTTAAGAAAGCAATATTTGTACGTAATATCATTCGTTAAATGATAATCCGTTGGTCACAATTTTTCATAGTGAACTATTATAATACTATGGGACTATATGATATATATGTGTGTTTTATATATTAAACTGGTACCAATCATCCCCTTCGCATGTTTCAAATACTTAGCTGCCAAAATTCCACCAGGAAACAAAATAACCCAAGCAAGGAACATTATGAATCCATGCACAGCTAATATAGATCGCAGATCTTGATTAAGGACTAGAAATTAAGTTATTGATTAAGGAATTTTATAGATTCTGAATTGTTATTATATATATGCATTACTTATAGTAGTACGTATAATAGCTATTATATTATTGTACTTTATGTTATGTTTTTTTAATGGGATACTTTAAATCATAGAACTTTTCAAAGTAATGTGAAGGATCATGAGTCTCTAATTTTTTTTTCTTGTGTTATTAGAGTTGTTTATTTTTATAAACTTTTTCATAAGTACTCTTATACAAGAAGTTGTTAGATCTAATACAGTAATATAATAAAATATAATCCAGAACAGAAAATGAAAAATAATAAAAAAAATTAAGAAACAGAAATTAGAATTGAAACAAAGCAGAAACATTAAATCGTAACATTGGGCAGCAATTAATTGAAAATAAGAAATCGTTGAGGCCTGTAAAAAGCAGTCTCCTTAAGACAGATTCATCATCTCTTCGGTGCCAAAGAAAATGTGGACGTCTATATCCTAGGATACAACGACAGTCCAACATCACAGCACAACAGTGAAGCACTAAGTGAACTCAACTGTGTCTTCTTCTATCACCATAAAACAGAAAGAAATTTTTAAGGGAAAAAAAATTGCCGCAAAACCTTTTCTAAGAGAGATCAAAAAGTAATTAGAAAATCTAAATTATAAAAGGATTAGCTACTTGTAATTAATTAAGACAAGTGTTAATCCTTTTAGGTATTATTGGAAGCTGTAATTAGATCTTGAGATGTATAAATTTAACAAAATCAAGACTGAAAATTTAGAGTTGTTCTTCTCTCTAAAAAAATGATTAAACTAATTTTACAAAATTTTTCATTATTCAAGCTATTAAAGCATGGATTGAAGATTTAGGACATAAAATTAAAAAACATGAATAGAAGATGAAAGACGTAAAATTAAAAAGGTTTATAAATTTTTATCTTTGTATCATAAATTTATTGGTAATCAAGTAATATGTTTTATCTTAAAAAGTGAGAAAAATAATTTAAGAACATTACTATATCAGTAACGAATACCACGTGAAGCGCACGTGAAGAAAACAGCTGGTATTTTGAAATGTTGGATTGGTCCCTTTTTTTAGTGCCATTAAACTCAAATAATGTAAATTAGAGAAAAAAAAGCCCTTAATGTATTTGAAATGCTCAATTATACTCTTTTTATTTTTGTTGTGCAATTAAAATAAAAAAAATCATGAAATTAACAAGAGAGAGCATTCGAGACAGCATTAGGAGTCCCTTAACCACTTCGATACGTTCGTCAATAAAATCCAACTAAACCAACTACATAAGAGTTTAGGAGTAATGAGATTAAAACACTTTGTCTGGATATTTGATTGTATTTATAGAACATTCAAAGAAACATATTAGTGATATCAAATTATTAAGAGGTGAATTTTGAATCATAGTGTTATCGGACTGGATCCATCAAACATTGTGTTTTAATATTTTATCCGTGAAGCTCCTCTATTTTTTATTTAGTTCTATGTATTTCCTATGTTTACTAATTGTTAGAATAATAACATACGATACTAGTTTACCTTGACATCTATATAGATAAAATTGTAATTTGATACAACTCTTTATTTTCTATCCCTTCTATCCAATTCCAAACATAATATAAAAGACATGGGCGAGTAGACTCACGCAAGTATGCGCGGCTTGGAATCAGAAATGACACGAGCAGTGTGCTAAATTACATGACAACACAAGAGGGTGACACTGACATAAGTTAAATTGCAGAATAAATATAATTAAAAAGAGTAAACAATCCATAATTCAATATTTTAAAAGTAATAATATTCCAAAATAAATTTCTTATAATAAATGAGAAACCTTTTTTTTAATTTAATTTGAGGGACAGTAGCAAAACATTAATGCGTAGTACGTTGATAAACGGACTAAGTCACAGCATTTTTTTATATATAAAAGCCTAAACCTAAATTTAAAAGAAAAATCAAACAATCTTAAAAAAGAAAAATGAAAAATCAAACAAGCCAGTTTAGTTTCATAGAACGCGGCAGAGAAATAATTCAATCATAAAAAGTTGCTCACTTTATATATAGATGATTACATGTTTTGACTAAGACTTCATTCTCATTCCATGAGGAAAATCTAATGACTTCCCTCAATATGAAAATGCCCATTTCAACCAAACCTCGTGCCAAGCATTGTACTACTAGTAAGACTTTTATAAATAAAATATACACAAAAAAATAAAAAATAAAAAATAAAACTAAACTTTGCTATTTTTTTTTTTCTTTTTCTCACAACATAACACAAATCTCAAATCTGCCTGCATCCTAAGAAAATTGCTATTCATTTTCACATCCAAATGAAATTCATCTTTAAGATGTACAGTTGGTGGCTCAAAGTGGGAGGGACCAATGACTACTTGAAAAGGTTCATACAAATGATTCTCTATCTTTGAAATGAAAACAAAGAGATTGGTTTCAAACTCCTAAATCTCTTATATATATACACAATCATTCAAATATCAAATCTATATAATGTCATTAGTATCTCCATCCATCCAACCCACCATTATTTCATAATAATAATAATAATAATAATATTCACCATATCACTAACAATATTAAAGAATGAGCAAAAGTTCTTAAAATAAATAGCTCCAGACCACTTCAACGTATCAAGACCAAGTCAAATTTCAGAGGCTATATTTTAGAAGTCAAGAAAAGCAATGATCACAAGTAGACCATGATTATCATGGACAATATATTATTCAACAGATATACCATATACTTTTGGATCAAACCAGAGGAGTTTTCGGTTCGATTAACATATATAACTACAACCTTAAGATATAGTAATAATAGCAGGAATATGACACTTCAGCCTAGTTAAAGCAGGCAGCATGTAAATTAGCCATACCTTCAAATTGCCAGAACTAAATACACTACATAATACATATCCTCCAAATACATACATGTACCTTGTGAACCTACAAAAAAGAAGGAAAAAAAAAATAACGTCAGATGATTGACAAACATCTTTTTAATATAAACTTCATTTATTTAAAGCATGTGCAGAAATCACATCAACCTACAGCCTTGATTATGCCACTTGCCCTATAATTTTGGTTGTAATGATGATATAGCCAATACTTGTGTAGACTAAAATGTTGGAAGCATGCAAATTTTCATTATTCGCTGCTGCAATAGAAATCAATAGTCAGCCCTTGACTATAGGAAGTGAGGTTTCATATATTGCGAGCCAGTCATATTTTTCAGCCTTTGTTACAGAATTCATTAACCACCTTTCAATATTGACTTCAACCATTTCCGATGGTTTCAAGCTACAACAATTAATGTTATGCCACTTTCTGCTTGTAAACTTGTTTGAATAGGAACATTGAATTTTAAACAGAAAAGAGCGAATTACTTACTAGACCCATCTCCTCTTAGGAGCTGCACTACTTGAGGCATTTTGGGCTTGCCTTCTAATCTTCTTGAATTCCCCACTAGCTGAAAGCTGCTTTGACCCTAAAGAAGAATATCTTCCAGACTTTTGATTTGTTGATATTTCTTGGAGAGGACTTACTGGTCTAGACTCTGCTCGCTGTGTAGCTAATCTCGCTAAAGAGCCAGAGGCCATTGCTGGTGTTGGTGTTGATTTCTGGTTTGTTGTAGGAGCAATGCCAATATCTTTAAGGGGTGTCTCCTGAATCGAATCATTAGAACATCGTTGCCGGTTCAAAAGGGAAACATTTGAATCTGAAGACGAAGGAGTATTAGTAAGATGCTGAACAGGGGTCACTCCATTTTTAACAGATGGATTGTGTGATCTATTCACAGGAGAAGAATCTGAATCGGAAGAAGAAGGGCTTGTACTGCTGTCCATATCATAAACAATGTTTTCCACCATTAGTGGTAGTTCCCAACTTTCAGGGATAGATAAAGAGGAAGATGGCCTCCGGACCCTTGTAAGGTGCACCAGCTGTAATAAATTTTGTTAAACATGCGTGTTCAGGAAATTGTGACCAAAATGCTCAGAAATACAATTGAAGAAATGCAAGCTATAATCAACTATGTGCAGAGTAGATGCATACAATCACCAAACAGTAAATTTCTAAGAACAATTTTACATATGACCAGGTGTGATAATTTTTTAAGGGCGAGCCTTTCTAATATGCAAAGAAATTACTAGATCATGATTCTTGAACTGTGCTCTTCCCAGAATCTCAAAGTTCTTTCTGAGTTATGTGACTTCACAAAAAGAAAGCAGATGCAAGGCCTATTAATCTTCTAATAGAAAATATCACTATTTTCAAATTATTATCCAGACACAATAGAAAAAAATATCGTAATTACTCACCTTTTGTTCCAGTACTAACATGTCCTTCTTAAGTTTTGCAATCATTGAGTTCTTCCTGCGTATAATGTCCTCCAACTCCATAGTTCTCTATTTATCAAATGTAAAATACATAAATGTAAATCAGATAGATTTTAGTGCATTCTTAATTTTGCATACATGAAAGTACTGTCTACAAATATGTATTTGCCAGACACAAATTTGCACCAATAAGAACATATGCTGGATAACTACATGTCTTTTGCCATATGTGAGAAAAAAAAAAGGGCATTAGACTAGAATTTGAGTTTTTCTTTTCTGTGAAAAATAACCTTTTGTTTTTACCAATATTGGCTTATTATGTGTAACCACATATGAAGCCAAAAGGAAACAAGTTGTGCAAAAAGGAGCATCTCACAGTACTAAATGCAAAGAGAAAATATCAGGAATAATACCTTTGAACCTGCCGTGTTCGTTGATCGAAGAATAGCAGTTAGCTCCTTTATGGTGGCATCCTTCTCTTCGCACTCTCTCTTTAGATTGTAGATATCTTGGTCTACCGTAGAAATGTTCATCTGTGATATAAAACTAACATAACTTCATGAAATTCAAAATTTTTAGCATCTAACGTAAGGTTCACCAGACCTAAAATAGTGAGCTAGCACCTAGTTTGAATCAATCAATCTTAACCAGGATCTAAAGTTACAGCAGCTTAATTTTGTTTGGATAGCAATACAAAAAAAAATGACCACCTGGGATGGATGGTGCTCAAATGAATAAGAAATATGGACATCTAGATATTTGAAAATGATTAGGGGCTCATATCGGCTTCAAAAGGTTCAATGACAATGACTTATGACAGACAGATAAACTCATCAAAGCAAAGCAAGTTCACTTTTGGTTGTTATCTAATCATATGTGAATAATATGATCACCCATTAACAGAAAGTGTTTCATCCGTGTGCTATCACCTGAATTTCTACTGATGAGGTGACACTGGAAGCCCAATCAGACAAATCCGACATGCGCCTCTCTTCTTGTTCCACCTCATTTACTAAAGGAATCTTGTACTGCATTACTTCATCCCCTCCAGACAATTTTGCACCCTGCTGCATAATGACAAAACAGGGCATAATATTTTTTTTAGTTTGTGAGAAAAGAATCCAAATAATAACTACAACCAAACTGCAAAGTTAACATTCAAAGCCGCTCACAATTAAATCAGCAAAAAGGTTTTGATGATGATCACAATGCCAACAGCCACAGTCAATAAATTTAATTTTGTGACAGCCAAAAGGATCACTAGATAGTGAATCTTTGATGTCAGGTTTTCTCTTAATGGTATTAAGCTGCTCACATAAATCATCTAGCTTCTGCTGCATGCTCGACAGCACCTGATCCTGAAAAAATATAATAAAATGAAAAATAACATTAAATGCTAAAAGATGTCACATTTACATCCAAAAATAATAAAATGCTTTAAAAGACGGAATCTTTAAATTAGCATTGAATAAGCCTTTTATATGATGCAAAAAATCATCCATAAATTAATGCTATTAATAAAACTATTCAAGCAGCTAATAATTAGGGCACAAACATAACCAATAATCAACGAATTGAAGATCTTTAAACAAAATTAACGGAAAAATAATAATCCATTAATAAAGAAGAATAGAAAGTAGAACAAACCCTAAGCTCCACGGATTTCTTCAGCTGAGAAATGAGACGATTCTTTTTAGACTCGGCAACTGCAACTCCAATCACTGCAACAATTAGAAACCTTTGAATAGGAGTAAACAGTTGCCAGGCTACACTTTCTTCTCGGCTCAACCCACCTCCAATGCCTTTCGCCGAGCTGGCTTCCTCCGCATTCACAAGCCGTCCCTGCAAAGACACCCATGCCAGCCTTCGTGCTGAGGGAATAACCCGGCTAGGAGTGAAGTGACTAGAGAGCCGACGAGAAGACGGTGTTGGAATGGGAGAAAATGGAGAGAGAGCGACAACGGAAGGAGCCGAGCCGCAGCTGAAGCCGAGCAGGCAACGATCGGGTTCTTCCATGCCGGTAATGGAGGAGAGTGATCGTAGGGATTTTTGTGTCCAATAATAAATTGTGATTTGCATTAAATTGAATATATATTTTTGAATTTTGTAAAATTTTCAAATAATTGTATTTGAGAGGGAAACCTAAATACTAGGGAAATGAACGTTGGTTGTCATATGGCAATTGGGTTTTTGACACGTGTCCACCCTTTCTGGCTCCTTTCCTTGTCTCTTACCAGATGTTTTTTGTTTTTTTCTTCTTTATATTTGTTTGATAATATTTTCAACGGGAAATGTTTACAAAATTATATTATGATTCAAATTATGGAAGTTCACTTGTATAAGGCAAGAATCTATGTGTGTGAAAAATATTAGGAGAATCATGTTCTCATTTCTGGGATATTCAAGAAATCCTGGTAGATATTTTTCCAAATTTAAGAAGAAACTATCAAATTTATCCATTTATGTAGGCAATGAATGATAGAATGATTATGGACTGATTTTTGCAGTAATGTGTGTAAAATTAGATAGTATCCATTTTCACCATACTTGGAAATAATGGTGAGTTGAAATTGATTTTTTTTACGAAATAGATTTGTAAATAAATTTTTATATTCTCTGTTTTTCTATTGTTATTAGTAAATATTATTTTAAACACATACAAGCAGTGGCGGAATCATAAATTTTCTTTTAGGGGGTTAAATTAAAGAAAAAAAATTAGAAGACCCATATCGGAAATAAACTCATCAAGATTAAATTCTACACGGTTCCTCTTTTGTGTAATAATACTTGCTTTAGAGAATTATGTTGTATTTGAATCAATATTTCTAGACACGAAAAGTTTTACTTTATAATATATCTAAAAAGAATTATTAAGAAATTGATCAATATTCTCTATTGGTATAGGCTATATGATAATAAAAAAAAAATATCAATTTAGTATGGAGACTCGTAATAAATTTATAAATAATATCAATTTATCATGATGACTAACTGGAATACAGGGTGTTTCGGGTCGTGGTACAGATACGGAAATGTAACACGTCACTTAATTTTTTTTATAGTATGTAGGGGGTAATATTAGCTGCTACGTTAATTTGGTTCATGATATAATGTACCTGAATTTTCGGATTTTGAATTATATATATACAATTATAAAAATTTATAGGGGGCATTATTTTTTTGTTTTCTCTCTCTCCATGTAAATAGAATGTATGGGTAGTTTGTGGATAGTTATTATACATGATAGTTTTTTTGATATATATGTCAACATGTGATTGACTTGTCACACCAAATCAGACTTTGACATGGAATACCCGATGTATTCTATAATTTTTCCTAAGGGTATAAACTATATGCTCACATCAGAAGAACGCGTGAACTTGCACAAATCTCCAAATTATGAAATCCAACGGTTCATAGATGACCCCTTTTTTTTAACCCAACGGAGGAATAAATGAAAGTTAACGGGTTATAACTTATAATTAAATTACTGCTCATGGTTTCACAACTTGGCAGGACTTTTTAGTTATCTTCTTCTACCTCTGTTTTATGTCTTTAGATTTCTATCTTCTTCCTTGCCCTGTTTTTCTTGGCTTTTGTCTAATATTTTCTTCTTCCTATATTCTTGTTCAAGGGTTCCTAAAACGCAGGGGTGGGAGCAAATTAGGGGAGTTGAGAGCTCAGCCTTGGGGGGGCTGGTCAGGCGGAGGGGCTACCCTATCAGGATTTCTTCGGCCGGTGAGGGGGGGCTGAAGCCCACCTTAGCCCCCCTATGGTTCCGCCCCTGCACACCAGTGTATATTTCATTTTTATCAGTTAAAAAACAGTATGGTATATGCAAAATCTGAATTAAAAACTTGATATGTTCATGTAAACGACACAAAACGAAGATCAAAAAATCAGTTTTCTAAAAAATATAGGATGAAAAACGTATAAAAACGTGTAAATATTAAAAATATAGCAGTGATTTTATAAATTTTAATATTTCATGTATACAGATATACATGCACATTTATATAAGATATTATTATAATGAAATTTTATATAAATTACTATTCTCTCATTAATATCATACAAATTAATATATTAAATAAATATTAATTCATGTATAAAATATTAAATTATTTATATGTATATAATATTTAAATTAATAAAAAAAATAATCAAACATACATAATAAATAAAATTATCATAAAACTAAGATAAAAATAAATATAATTCAAAAAAATAAATTATTTATTTCAAAATCGATGATTAAAAATGAATCTGAAAAAATAAGTATATATAGTAAGATTTAGTATTTTAAAACCTTATATGATTATACTTAAAAGTTATTGTTAAAAAAAACTTTTATATTGGAAAAGAGTTTCCTAATTTTTAAAGAGATAATGATTCTTTTAGCGGTCTGGAAATGTTTTGTGTTGGTTTCTAAAGATTTCAAACAATATACATTTCCAAAAACTGTAAACGGAAGAATTTCCGTGATGAAAAGAATTTTCAATCTGCTAAATATAGAAGGTTTGTGGATTGACTGGCCCGATTTTTCTAGGCAACGGAACGGAGCCCCTACAATTTTTTGTACAAAATGATCCTTATATTATTAATTTATTATCTTCCATACTAACAACAATATATGTATCATGCGTACCCATATTATTGGAGGTATGACACATGGCTTGAGATTTAAAAAAATCAAAAAAAAATATCTCAACGAATAAACATATGCTAACAAAAAATATCTTTGAAATAAGATTTTATTCATAGCTATGACAAGTTTCAAAAAGAATATGACAATTCTCATTATAAACCATTTTTTATTGAAAGATAATTTATAAAATATAGAGACTTTTTTTGATAAGTAAAAAAAATGCAGACTTATATTTTTTTTATTCTTTAAAAACAGGGAAATACATTTAATTACGAATGCTTCATATAAATACAAATCCTTTAGTAATATTATATTTACTATTAGATAAACTTTTTAATGAAAGAAATACTTAAATAGGTTTATTATACCATATGATTTACAAATTAAATTAATGATATCATTTCACATGGGACATTCTACATCAACATATAAAGCCATATTATATACATTTATTAACTTATTTTTAAAAATAGAAGGAAAAGTCTTCTAAATTTTAGAGAGATAAATATATATGATGTGATATCATGTCCTGATAAGATGATATGGAATGATTAGAACCTATTACGAAGTAATATTATTGATTTAATTTAAAAATTAAAAATGATATAATAGACTGAATCTTTCTAAAAGTTTTTCTATATATAATATTAGGTTCTAGTTACCACTCTCAATCTTCTCATTTAAACTAATTAAGTATAAAAGATCATAAATTCACATTGAGATTTATCATTTCTATAGCTTATGATTGGTAAAGATAAAATTATTAAAATACTAACTGATGGAGTGTCGTCGTATGAGGAGTGGGTATTGATGTTGTTCTTGGGGTTCAGTATCACTTGATAAGGATTGCATGTATATATGGTCAAACTGGTTGAGTCTGGTGGGTTGAGGGGTTTGGAAACCAGTGAAGTTTCCTGGGTTGGATGTATGTGGATGGATAAAGGTAGTGGTTGCCGCCGTGGGAGTGGCGGTCCAAGCAAAGAATGGCACCCATCCATTTTTAGCCGATGGGTTATGAGGTAAGTTATTTCGTGGTTTTAATGGTGTTGGCGATGGTTATGTGGTCTGGGGGATGACTGGAACTCCGGTGACGACGTTTGATCCGTCGTTCACCGCACCAATCGATGGAGTGTCGTTCTCTGTACCGGGTCTATATGACTATCTTCCCGTACCGGGTCTGGGATAATAGTTTTCTACAAGACAGAATAAAGATCAGAGCACGACGAGACTAGATGGTCCCGTTTGCACTCTGATGGTGAAGTCAAATAGTAGTACAAGAAGAATAAAAATAGAAGGTTTAGGGTTTAAGAAAGAATGAATTACCTCTTTTCAGCAGTGTACTATTCCTTATATAGTATGTCCAAGGAAGCTAGGGTTTCAAAGGGCATGCATACGGATGTAACGAGTGTCTCATGGTCACTAGGTCCTCAACTTCTAAAGATTCTCTTTTGATGAAGTGGACTTTGGGCTTCGAGACCGGATCTCAATCAGGCCCAATATATCAGTCCATTACTAAGTAAGCAGAATTTAACTTCCTACTTTTCAAGAAGTGCTACTTTCTTAGCTAACTCATCCCAATACAAAGCAAGCCCTATGATTTTTTTTTTTTTGCTTATAATGTTTAATACTACCCATAACGATTGTTTTCTTAAGTTTTATATATTGTTATGTATAAATTTTTTAGCTATTTTTTTTAAAATTGCTATTACAGTAATAGTTAAAAAGTGTCATAGTTCATAATCATAAAAAGTCTGCGAAAAAAACATTATGAGTTTGCTCCCCTGAGTTATATTATGTTGTACCTGTAATTTTGCTAATTGCACTCAACTATGATATGATTACTTGAATATCTATAAATTAATTTTATGGTAAAACAATAAAACAAAAAGGAGGACCATTTTGTGTACTAACTAAGTAGGTTATGTTGAATTTGTAGGCCTTCCCCACGCATCAAATCCTAATAAGTGCAAATGGGTATCCTCTTGAATAAGCAATTTGAAATTGGACAAAAAAATATATCCAATTTGCGATGGAGTGCAAGATAGAGCAGGCCAGCAGGGCGTTTAATATTTAGGGGATTATGAGGTCATCAATGACAAAATGCACACTTTTTTCTTGGTTTTGGGCCCAACTTGATAGTGACTTAATTATTATTGGATCCAGCTATCACCACCACTCACCACCACCACCACCAACACACCTTTCTTCGGTTGTTGGTTTTTGGTAGTATTTAATTTGGATCATGAAACAACAATTTAGGCCGTATTCCTACCTAAATTTCTAAATTCACACTTTACACTTTTTTGAATCTTTACTTTCTTTTGCCCTTTTTACTAGAAAGAAAAGGATGTCTATACTTTTCAATCACAGGAAGTTAGGAATAATTGTTTTGATTAGAAACCATACCTCTAAGAAGAATTAGTGCTTTCTTTTTTTCAACTTAGAATTTGTTCTTTTTGGACACTTAATCACATCTATAGCATCCCTAATTAGGCTCAAAGAATGTTAAATATCTAATCACATGAAACTATATTACTAATTGAGCTTTCTAACCAATAACAAAGAGAAACTAATTAAACTAGTGAGCCTTTAAAAAACTACTAGTTGTGGTGGCGGAAAAATTTAATGGGGAGAGAGACAGGGAGAGCTAAAACCATAAGGGACAAAATTACCTAAAAGGAGTGGGTCGGTCTTAACTCTTAATGAGTCGCTGCATTTTATATATTCTTATCGATGGGGATTGGAGCTCACCCAAGACCCATCACTCCACCCCGAATACAATCATCACTCTAGAATATAAATTCACATATTGGAAGGAGGAGGAGGTAAAATGAAAAGGCTAAACGTAGAAACAAAAACACTAACTCTAGCAACATCCATTTGATGTTGACCCAAAGCAAAGATCAAAAGAAAAATGAGTGGAACTCATTGAATCAGATGAGGGATTTGATTAGATCAAATCCATCATGAGTTAATGTCAAAGGAGGAAAGGAGTCCCCACGTGTTGCAATATCAAAAGGGACAGCCATTAAAAGCAATTTTCTTTAATTTACTTGAAGATAAAAACATAAAAGTGCTAAACTTTACTCGAGCGAGAAAGAAAGCAAAAAAGAAATAAAAAGAAAGGAAAGAAACGTGTAAAATGCAATCAACCACAACTTTCTATCTCGTTCTTAAAACACAGAGTCAACTCAATTTGGCTAAACTATAAACACAAATTACATGCAAATATAATAAGAGTACTATATGCTATATGTTCTTTTCCACTTTTGCAATAAGTTTGGACACTTGGATTAGATCTTACAGTTAGCTTCTAGTAGCCCCTTTTTCTTACCATCACACCCACATTAAATAAATAGGCATCTTCTTTACTACCTGTAGTAGTATCTTCCTTCTTTTTTCAAGGGCAAAAGATGCCCCATTGTTGCATTTTATGTACTTGCTACTTCCACAAATTCTTATTAGAATTAGCTAGCTACTTCTATACATACAATGAAACAACCAAGTCATCATAATATCTGGGCTAGGACTATTGCTGCTGCTGCTGCTTGCTCATGCACGTACACTTCGATCGCGTGTCTGCAAGTGTCTGAAAAAACCCGAAAACAACAAAAGAAACAGGTGATACTGCACCGAGGAAAAGGATTTTGAAGTAGAGTTTTTTGTTGGGTTTTGAATAAATGAAATGAAGTGATCTCTATAACTAACCTTGACCTGTCTTTGAAGGTCTTTGATGTAGTCGACAGCCAAATCCAGCATGTCTGATGTGTTTGTTTGCTGAGAATAGGGAAGCTAAGTAAGAAATTGAGCCTACACGCAAAACTATATTTGATGTACAAAATGAAAGAAATTTCATCCATACCTTATCCATGTTTGGTACAAGATCTTGCAGTTTTCTCATGCGTTCACTAATTCGAGTTCTTCTTACCTTAAAGCATAATCCGCACGGATATGAGCAATTAGAGCAAATCACATTGATGCTATATATTTTGTGTGATCGAGAAATGATGCGACAATTGAAAAGAGATCGACTTTACCCTCTCAGCAATGCTCCTTGGATGAGTGGCGCATCCCCGCTTAGCTCGAATCTTGCAAGGCACAGAATCTTGCAATTGCAGAAGTTTTTCAATTGCATCAGCTGAAGTTTTAGGCAAACTCAAGTGATGAGCCAACAGAGGAGGGTGATTTCCCGAATCTCCACTCTAACAACAACAAAAAATACTTAAGAATCAAAGCATAAATACAATAATAAGAAAATTACAACTAATGTGCTACCTGATTATCAGATGCATTGAGGCCACCAGAAAGTGTCCTATCATCATCTGTCAGTCTTTTGGAACTAGCAGACATCACTGATGCTTCATCCCATGATCCAATGGGGAAACCTGTGACATAATTATTACTGCGAGTTTCACCGAAACCAGCATCATCAGTGACATTTTCTCCCATGTTTTTGTTTCCCATTTCAGCAATTGGACTCATTCTCCCTGAAGAAGGAGGTGGCCTACTGGCTGCAGAATAAGAATTATCAGTTCCAAAGTCTCCCATACTTCTAATTACAGCATACCCTGCAGCCACTTGCCAAAAACATTCACTTATTAAAAGTGCCAATTCCATAAATTTAGTCAAACAAGATTCTGAACATTAAACTGTATATAGCAACAAAGCCAACAACTAGAAAGTTGAGTCTTGTATATATTTATAAAAGCATGTACATATAATCAAAACAACTTGCTCTATTTTATACTACTAAAGTAATTTTTTTTTTAAGTTCCACTTGCTACTTCAAATGATTGGTCATTAGAAAAACACACATAGAATTTAACCAAAATTTAATATTTCAAGTATCAATTAATCACACAAGTTGTTAAGGAAACAAAATGTCCGCTCACTTTTTTCTTTCACGTTTCAAATAAGAGTGTATTTAATGGCTGATTGGTTAGCTCAAAATAATATTATTGTCAAAAGCACACCAAAATTTATCATATTTAGCCTCATGAGGTATTTAACAAACCCTCTTTTTTTTTTTTTTTTCTTTCTCTTATAGTTCATTTCTCTCATCCTTTCCTTAGAACTCAAACAAAGGGGTAGATACTGGAACAGATTGCAAAGGGGAAAAAAATTCAGAAAAAAAGAAAAGGAGCAACTTACCATCTTCCATTTCAATATTAATTTTGGAGAAAAGACCAGCAGGTGAGCTACTGTGGCGCACGAGATTGGAATTATTTCCACCAGCAGGCTTCATCTGGGATAATTTCTCCATTCCCATTGAAGTAACCATTCTATAATCCAAGGAAGAACCTGAATTCTGATCTGGTAAAGGAGGTTTTGACTGGCTTTGATAAAAACCTGAGGAATAGTTACTCTGCTGCTGTAGCTGTTGCTGTTGTTTCTGAAACAGACTTTTATTATCAGTATTATTAGCCATAATCTGAGCTTGTTGGTCTTCTCTAACTGGAGATTCTTGCTTAATTGTTGCTCCATAGTTTTGATTGGAGATGTTATCTGTGTTGTTGAGACCAGAACTGGATAAAAGTCTTGCAAAGATTCGTTCTGTTTCAGGGCTTGTTGGTCTTGTAAGGAAGTCTTCATCGAGGAAACTGGAGAAGTATGAACTCGGTGCAGATTGGTACCTTGTCAAACCAGTGTTCATTTGTTTCTGGTGATGATTCTGTTGGTGATCGTTAAAAAAATGGTGGTGATGTTGAAGATCCGACTCCATTTTTCTCTCTTCTCTCTGTTTCTTGAAAAAGACTCGAAATTTATTATTTCAACAAAATATAGAAAAAGAAATACCCTTTTTCAATCAGATCAATAAGCTAGCTAGCTACAGAAAAACCAATCCATGAAGCCTTTTTTCAGCTGCGAATTGAAACAGAGGAAACAGAGCAAAAACAGAGATCAAGGTAGGCAATCTTGCTTTTTTATTAACAATACAAATAACAACAGTAACCATCAAATCTAGTAACAAACCACTTTATTATTCTTGAATCAGAAACCACCCAACTCCAAAAAAATTTTTTAAAAAAAGATAATATTAACAAGAAAAAAAACCACTCAAAAAGAGAAGAATGTGTGTGTGTACTTATATGAGACTATGACAACAGAGGAAGCACAAAAGGTGACAAAAACCAACCTTTTTCTTTTTTTATTTTTGATCTCTATAAATGATAATAATTCTTGTAAAGATGCTAATATGAAGAGGTGGGTAATTGTTGATGCCAGTGAGTATGGCAACACAATAAAATGGGAAATTCCTTAAAAAAATATATGTATATAAATATTAGTAATATTTTTAAACCATTTTCTTTCCTCTTCTGTAATGAGCTCAACAGTATCAGTGGCCAGAAATTAGACCATCAAATTTGGTATATCTATCTTGCGAGCAGGTAATTATTTGTTGACATTAATGCCCTTCAAGTCTGATAATTTATTACAAGACTGCCTTTACTTTGGGAAAGAAATAGCTTCGCATATCCACGTGATTTGTGTCTTCTCGAAAGAAAATGAAAGAGCCAAAACAAAACTAATTTTAATTTTGGAACTAAGCTGGCTACTCTAGATTTTGATGAATGGGGCACTCATGTTGCTAATTGACTATTATGTCCCTCTTTTGTCCTACTCCTACCTGTATGTCTGCCTACCTCATGTACATTTTTCCTTTTACTATTTTTTTTTACTTTTTATACTTCTCAATTCTCATTCATTCAAATAGGATTTTCCAATTTCCAAACCTGTACATTCGGTCGGGTTTAGTTTTGTTCGCCGAAATGTTTAATGCTAGATGCATAGTTTTGTGATCACAATTGTTAATCGATAAAATCAAATACTTCAACAAAAATACTAGATCATTATGTCTTTTCATGCGTTTTAAAAAATCATTGTATTGTACCGGGTTTGATAAATAAGTATTAAATTTTTTAAAAATATATCTTACAGGTTTTATAATATGTATTAGATTTAATAAATAAGTTAAAAATTAAAAAAAACAAATTCACTAAATTTAATAAATTTAGACCGGATTTTACGAGTTTTAACTGGGTTTTACGGATTTTAGCCAATTTTATGGTTTTGATCCGATTTTTAATGTCAATTAAAATTCGGGTTTTGAAGTCATCCAACCCGGTTTAGTGGCCGGTTCCCAATTTTTCCGGTAGAATCGGCCGGACCGGGTCGGGTTTGACAACCCTGGATGATTTGTTATTCAAAAATAATTTTCTTAATATACCATATTTTTCAAAATGATTAAAATTATAAAATGGAGAATGTAAATATTTTTTTAATTTAGGATTTTTTTTATATTTCACATGTAATATTTTTTTCAATTAAAATTTATATTTAAACCATTAAATAAGAATCTAAAAACATAATTTCATGTAATTCTTAATTTAACATTGTTAAAAATAATGTCACAAATATATTTACAAATAATAATATAGCAACAATAACAATAAAGTCTTTATGGTTTTGAGAAGAGTTCTAAATTTCGAGCCTCACCTTCATTAGGAGAGGGTGAGGAGTTCAAATGACCACAGTTTGACGCCGACTCCCTCACAATGGATTAGTGCAAGTCTAAAAGGGCCTGAGATACCACTGTTGGCAATACATATAAAAAATAACAATATGGGCTGTTAACGAATGCTTTAAAAGCATTTATTAAACTGTAAATTAAATAAATTTATCAATAAAATATAATCTATAAAATTAATACTATCTCTATATATATCATTTTAAAATATAATAATAATAATAATAATGTAATATATATTTTAAAATATTTAAATGAGATTAAATTTAGTTTATATATAAAATAAACAAATAACTTTAAATATTTACTCTCAATAAAACACTTACAAAAAAATTATCTAGAACACTGTAATAATATTACTGTGCATAATTTATATATATATATTTGATGAATTATTAATTTTATTTTTCGTTGGGCCTTCAATAATAATTTAAAATTTATTATGTTATGTATTTAGTGAAATTATTATTTTAGCCTTTAGTTTGAGTCTGGACTGGAAGAAATTATTATTTAATAAGTATATTAATTTATCAAATATTCATTTATCAAGGTTTTAGTGTAAAATAGTCTAACAAACTAAGTTGGGGATATGAAAGAACCAATATGTGCAAAAATCAAATCGAATTGATCAATTTTGGTCTAACTTAATTATAGTTTTTTGAAAATCTTTTTAAATTGCAGTATGTTTTGATTCTAGATATTTAAAAAAAAATAAACTATATAGAAAACTGACCAAATAATAGATTAAAAATTAAACGAATTGATAATCGAATTAAATTGAACGAATTTGATTTAATTTAGTTTTAAACCTCATACATTTCTGTTTAATTTGATTTTGAAAATAAAAAAATAATTCAATTTGGTTTAAACCGAATGAATAGAGCCACAATAAACCACACAAGTAATTAAGTATCTTCCTTTTTTATATGTGTGTAAACTTTAAAGTTCCTTAAGTTATATAAAATAAAAAAAAATTAAGTAAAAAATTATTTATATATGTACAAGTGCCAAATTTTAATTATAGGCCATTCATCTATTAATTGAACTCTAAATTAATAGGGCAATATAATATTAATTCTTAGCTGCTATCTAATTATAAGTTTTTTTTGAAAGGTTACGTAATTATAAGTTATTAAAATAGGATGATTATAAAAGTAGTCTATTCCAATTATTAATTTTTTAACGTCAAGCACAGCACAGATTATCGTGTCTCATACCAGCGAAGGTTGGTACGTCACGATCCAAATCCGGATTGGACCGGTGCTAAAAAATTAGTAGGCTTAAAGCAATAAAAACCTATAGCAAGCTTAACACGAACGTTATCGAATCTAAATCTTACTTTAAAAATCATGTCATATATATTAAAACCAAATTTTCAAATCAACTTAAAATAAATAAATAATATTTACCATCAACAATCTATATCCTCAATAAATAATTAAGAATATAATAATATATATATCTTATACAGTCAACATAACTCTTACTTCTATAACAGTGGAGCAACTATAATTTACGACTAATGAAATAATAAACCTTGTAGAGAAAGGATTTGCAAGGTGACCATCAAGAATTTGTCCGACTCCTTAAGAACCTGGAAAAAATATAATAATTGAGGGGAGTTAGACCTCACTGAGTAAATTAATATTATATCTATATTATACAACCTAAATACATGCAATCAAGCAATAAATAAAAATATATAATATATACATACACACAGGCATTGCAAATAAGTAATTTTCAAAACAACAACTATCTCAATCAATTAGACAATCAATGATGGAGGACTGAAGCAGAACACCTAATATACTTCTAATCCCATAGCCCTTCTGGCTCTCTTAATCCAAACGTCTCTCTTAATCCAATATTCGTCTGACGCCCGAGATCCACAACCGAGCACGCCCCAGACATTTGCTATAACTGTCGCCTGAGATCCACAACCGAGCAAGCCCCGTCCTTAATATCAATCTCAATTAAATGTACCTGACTCTTGTGTGCACACAGCCTGGTGACACCCACTAGGTAGCTCGTCCCACAACTACCCTCCAACCATTCACAATCACAAACATGACCACATCACAATCACAAATACAACACAACCATATTCATACTCATAGCAACACGATAATATCAGATAGTATATATATAGATATATATAAATCAAATA
>CANYLF010812854.1:0-11952 GCA_948193215.1 Bocquillonia castaneifolia
TCAAAAATCAAAGCACTAAAATGTCTTGATTTTTTAAGGCATGAAAATGATGGAACTGGAAAAATTTTGTGAGATACAAAGCTGTATAGAAAGGGCTAAAGTTTGTTCCATTAAAATTTCAGAACATTTGGAGGTGGTTTAAGATCGCAATGAGCGTTGTGAAGAGGTGCAACGATTGTTGTGAAAGCAAAAACAATAAAAAATTCCAATAAGTTACATGAGATGTTGGAATTATGCAATGATCGTTGGGAGATAGTGCAACGATCATTGGGAGATAGTGTAACGGTCATTGTGAACTATCAGAGATCGTTTTTCAACTAAAAACTAGTCATTTTTTGATGGTTAACAGCTCTATTTTCTTGGGAGGCTTTATATACTCACTTAGAACATCAAAGGGCATAAGAAGAGAGTTCCAAATGAGTTCTAACAAGTGAGAAATATCTTCCAATCATCATCAAAGCTTCAAATCATCAAGAAACCCATTATGTTCTTATTTTAAACTTCAATTAAAATCTTTGTGGGTTATTAATTCACTCTATCCATTTGTAATTGTTCTTAAACTTTGAGAGTGAGTTAGAAACACATTTTCTTCATTCAATTTCATTGTTGTGAAATGTTTAAGTGTTGTCCTAAGAAACATTTGGGTTTTGGGGTTTGCTAGAGAGAGAAAACACTTGGAAAGTTTAAGGATTGAGTGTTAGCCATAAACACTTGATTAGGTTGTGTGTTAGCCTTTGGAAACACATTGGAAAGGTTGTGTGTTAGCCTTGTAAAAACACATTGTAAAGGTTTCAGTGTGAGCTAAAGAAAACACTTAGGTTTTGATTTTGAACCCTCAAAAGGATTAAAGAGAGTGGAAAATTTCAAGTGGAGGTTGAGGAGTGGATGTAGGCAAGGAGTTGGTCGAACCACTATAAATAAATCATGTGTTTGATTCTCTCTTCCTTAATCTCTTTACATTTTACTTATAATTTGTAATTGATTGGAGTTTGGTTGCTTTAGTTGCTTACTTTAATTGTTTGCTTAATTATTCTTGATTTGTTATTCAATTACTTTGATTGTCATTATGTTTGAGTAATTGAATTACTTCCGCAATTTGATTGAAAGTTCTAATTGAGCATCTAAGTTTGTTTTTGGTAAAGGGATTTCAATAACATATAAGGAAGCATATTTTGAAGAAATATCCCCCCCACCCAGTTGCCATAGGGATTTCAATAACATATAAGGAAGCATATTTTGAAGAAATATAGATAAAATTTTGACTTATATCATGGTGATATATAAGGTAATATATACTTTTAACAAATTATAAAGTGCATTGATTTACTCAATTAAGGATAGCAATGTTAAATTTAAAATTATTACTCTGGTAATAGCAATTGTTGCTTTGGAAATAGGGCTACCCTATTTCAATAAATTCAGTTATAAAAATATTACTTATATTTATAATTTTTTTAAAATGTGATAAAATTTGACATTTAATGATTATATTTATCTACTATTTAATTATATATTTACTATTATTAATTTGATTGTATTTATTATTTTGATTAATTATTTCCTTTTGTTCATGTTTCTTCCTTTTTTTATTGTCTTTTTCTCTTTTCTTTCTATTTCCACTCATTATTTCTATTTTTTTCACTCATAACAATACTACAATAATTAATTATACAATTGTTTTTAGCATTATGCATTGGAGACAAAACCAAGATTTCATTTTAAATAGGCTTAATTACTAAAAAAATACCCAAATTTTTTTTTTTAAGAATAATATCACAAACTTTCAATAATTACATAGCAAATGTTAATCTATCAATTTTTTTTCAAAACTCTGTAATCACTTTAACAAGTAAAAAAATGACTGTACAAAAAAATTTGAAAATAAAAAATAAAAAATTAAATTAATAAGTTGAATACCATCAACTGTAATAGTCAAAATAATCAAAATATATAATTTTATTTTTTTAAAAGTATATGTTTAATTTATTATCTAAAATTAAAACACATAAGTCTAAATAAATAAGTCCATTTTAACTCTTTTGGATAACCAATATGTAACATTTGAGTCAGTTTATGTTTTAAAAGTTAAAAAAAATTATTTTGACAAATTACACTGATATTTTTTAATTGAAAACAAGTTACAGTGATAGTTTTTAGCAAAAAAAAGTCATCGCAGAGTGTTTTTGAAAAGATATCGATAAATTAACATTTTTTATGTAATTATTGAAAATTCATGATATAATTGTTAAAAATCGAAAAGTTTATGTATTTTTTGATAATTAGCCTTTTAAATATAACATTTTTCTATCTTTTTTAATACTAAATTTAACATAAAAAATATGCTCTAATGATATATAACAGAGATGCAACCAATTCATGAATCTAATGCACTTTGCAGCAAAGTTCTTGTACGTGAAATTTTACAGAAAGCAATTGTGCCACAGACTTCTTCCTAAAGTTCTTTTAGCATTTGCCCAGAAAGAGGAAAGTATCTATAGCCACTTCCACATTTAGCTCTCTCTATTGACTGCACTATCCAAAGAACAAATGTGGTACTCCACTTCAATAACTTTTACGTATTAAATCTGAACATTAACAAAGCAAATTTCCTAATAATACAATTAATTGATTACAGAATTGCATGCACAATTGCGTGGAAACTGTAAATCTAACAACCTAAATAAAATATTATGGGTGCAAATAACTACAGGATGCCCCCTTCTTGCAGTACCCACTTTCGTAAAATTTACATACTCGCTGACCTTTACCCGAAGGCTTGAAAGAACCACCTCCATTACCATGAGTTGGCTGCCGGTATGAAGACCTTTCCCTACCAAAACCTGAATCTCTGTTTTGATAATAATTACGGTGATGATCTCGTTGACTAGAAAATCTGCTTTCCCCACCGTACCTTGGCTGGTTTCCCCAACCACCTATATTCCCAGTAGAAATGGCTGAAGTTGTGCTAGATTGTTGCTGAATTGACCCGTGACCAGTTCCCCAAACCATGTTTGTACTTCCTTGAGATACTCCGCCCTGGTTTAAGTTTGTACTTCCCTGAGATACTCCTCCCAGGTTCAAGTTTGTGCTGTCCTTTATAGTTCCCCACCTAGTATCTGCTGTTGATGAAACTGGATGTTGGGTGTCAGAACCAGCTTCCAGTTGAGTGATTGTTGATGGAGTAGAAGCTTGGATGTCTGAACCTGCTTCACCTTGGTTCACAGTTGATGATGCCAGAGGTTGCATTTCTGAACGCGTATCCCATTGGTTAACTGAAACATCACTGGGCTTTCTATCACCCTCCACTTCAGCACTTGAGGATGAATGACCACTAAAGCTCTTTTGAGAATCAAGAGCATCAGTCCGCCACATTCCAAGCGGCTGCTCTGATAAAGTTGACCGAGAAGGAATCTGAGATGCCCGAAGTGATTCATCTGGTACAACAGAATGCGGTGGCATCTTAGATAACTGATGAGGTTTATGAGTCACAGAAGACAACTGAGAAGGCATTTGAGATACTGCAAGCCGTTCATCAGCTATGGTTGGCTGAGAAGGCATGAGAGACAGCCGAAGTAATACACTTGCTGCAGTCAACTGAGACGGCATTTGTATATCACCAGTGGAGCTCAATGCGTCACTTTTCCCTGGATCAAGTGCTGGACTAAATGGCTCAACAGGACTAAAGCAATCATCATCAGAACCTGGTGTCAACTGCCCACCACAGCTCATTTTGGATGTAGGAGAAGGCAAACCAAGAGATTCCATTGCTTCAACTTCTGCTAACAGATCTGAAACGGATTCATCAGCTATAGGGCAGAACTCACTGGGTTCACCCACCAGTGGCTGCCAACCAGGTAAACTTATCAATTTGTCAGGACCTGAAGTTGTAGTATGATCACTGGCCCCTTCAGACAGTTTTAGGGAAGAATCAGGTACAAGATTAGAATCCCATTCCTCAACAGAAGGTTTAGCAGGAGCAGATGAATAGCCACCCCATCCACCAGCTACTTCAGGAAGCTGTCCAGGAACCACTAAACTAGATGTAGTGCTCCAACTAGGCGCTGAATCCTGAACAGGAGCATTAGAAGAAACTGACAGTTTATTTTCAGCCTGTTCTTTTAATTCATCATGGTTCTCCTTTGGTGTCTGACTCGGCAGATCAGGAACTACAACCTCCTCATTCTTCTGAGAATTCTCATTAGGATTTGCCACGAAACCAGAATTCAAATCCCATCCACTTGTGGAATTATTAATGGGTTTCTGTCTCCAGTTCTGTCCAGACGATTGGTTTGAATGACCTTCACTGTCAGGCTGGTTTTCATCTCGCTCTCTGATATTACCCTCTACAGTCTTGTGTGAATTCCCACCCACCTTACTAGGATGGGAACTCCACTTTTCATCCTTGTGCCCTTCCCCTGGTTGAGACAGTGGAGTTTCATAAAGCTTTCCTCCTTTTGATAATTCCTGTCCTTGTAAGGAACTTTGATGTTGCACATCATTGGTAGTTCTAACATCCACAGGCTTAGTCCATGTGGAAGAATCGGCACCCAGCCTGTTACTTCTTACAAGTTCATCAACACCACTAGAACTGTCATCAACAGTCCCATCATTAAGCACTTGCTTCATGTCATGATCAAGTCTCTCACTGTTTGCACAAGTTGCATCATTCCCGTGCCCGAGACCATGTTCCAACTTTTTATCAGCATCATTAGAAGCAGCTGCTGCTTCCTGAGGCAGTAAATGACGATTGTTAGGCTGTAGTTGCTCTTTAGGAAACCGGCCAGCCAATGCATCAATCAAAAGAATAGAGTCAGATTGCTTCTTGTCTATCCTCCACACTCCAAAATCAGGAGGAAAAGGCCCACCTGTATTCCACTTACGCAGCTGCATCATAGCAAATGGCCCTTGAACTTTTCCAAATGGATCCTGATAATGCCAGAGTTTCTCCGTCTCAAAATCAATAGATGGCTCTGTCGCTGAAGAAAGAGGAGTTGATACAACAGATGATGGGATCCCAGGATGTGATTCAGATTTTGCAGCCTGACTATTCCAATCTCTAGTTACTAAGCTAGTAGAGTCCAACTGACTAATTGATGTATTATGACTATTCATCCCAATAGTTGTGTTTACATTTCTGCTTTGCCCAATTGCAGTTGCTAAATTCTTTTGTTCCCTGTTTCCTGCATCATTCAGATCACTTTCTCTGACCGGAGAATTAAGCTCTAAACCCTTTCGGACAAACGCAGAATATCTTGGTTTCATATGGTCACCTGCAAAAAAAGATCAGAAAAGTTATCGCCTATTTTCTCAAGGAGATTGTAAGATTGTATTGAGACAATTTTTCCGCTTCCACAAGTTACTATTACATACCTTTTTTCATCTCAGCTGATTCTCCCGCATCTTCAGATTCATAACCTGGATCCATATTTGGGTCCACATGCACATTGGGAATTTCAAGCAGCCTACGCTGACGTTCCTGGGTTGAATTCAAAAGATCTAGTTTCCCCACACATTCTCTAAGGGTAAAACATGGTCAAGGAACAATAGAAGACAATAACACTCTACCTTATTTTTCACATGCTATTTATTCCAGACCAGCTTTAATTATCAAGAAGAGAGAAGAAACTGAAGAACAAAAGTTAAAAAGTCACAGAAGTGGATCCAATAACAGTAAATTATATGATGAACCTCTATGTATAAGATGAGGGCACAAATTGCTATCAACAAACCTCTATGTATCAAAGTCAAATGCAACGAGACAGCTAAGAAGGTACGCTACAGCAACCACTCAACAAATCATACAGTTCACAAACCAGTACAGCTAATGTTATGAAGTTAGGATGTATAAGACGTCAATACAAAAAATTATCAACAGCAAAGAAGAGCCAAGGTCTTCCAAACATGTGCCTAGTTATGTTACCATCTGACTTTTCAATGTGCCAATAAGCCATCACCATCCTCGGCCTAATTGCAATTTTCTACTGCATGCAATTTCACAAAATTGAAATTTTGCCATTCAAGTGAGTTTCATGAATATTATACTGACCTAAATATGGCTAAATTAACCATCGCAAAAAAAAAAAATCAAAATAATCCCATAAATAAAAGGATATTCCTTCCTATGGCCCTTTTCACTAGCTCGATCACGAAGATGATTAAGCCGCGATATCTCCGCTTCCAACCACTGGATCATAAGATATGCCCATGTATAAAAGTAGTAGTTCAGTAATTAAAGGGTACCAACAAGAAACAGCATAACCACTACAAGGAAAACCTCAGAAGATTTCATATAGTGTTGGAACATATTTATGTCAAATGATCCAAACAAGAACTTACCTCGCTAACTTTGACAGGTTGAAGCGCCAATGCTTTCTCCTGAATTTCACCCTATAACCAAGCAAAAATCTACCTTTGGACAAGGGGGCAAGGGAATTTAAGCTAGAACACAGAAATGAATATAGTAAAAACACATACCACTTTTAACCGTTTAATAAGCCCACATTTAATGCTCTGACGTAAACGTCTGCATTCATCCTGGAACAATTAGCAGTTTAGTACATCAAAATCAGAGTAAAATTGTTATATAGTTTAACAGGTCTCTGACTAGATAATCCCTTGATTGATAACTAGAAAGGTGTAATTAATACTATTAGTGTAGTTACAATGTATTTCACCATGCGATATGAATCCAGAAAAGGAATGCCACTGATACAACTATTACAATCAGCTCAATCATTCAAAATGGTAGGGATTAGGAAAGAACTTTTTTTTTTAGATGAATCACAAGGTAGTCAGAGAAGGAAAGTATATTATTCATTAAAAATGATTCTCTCAAAATCCTTACTACCATCAAGAGTACAAGCATTGTGAGATTAGCTATAGCAGACCCATATATAGACATTGAGCCCCCCAAAAGCATATAGAGGGAAAGGCACTTTTTTTCTTATCCAATTGCACATCAAAAATGAGTAGTTGTAATCTGGAGGAGTAAATAAATCCTTTATGACTTCTAATGTATGTAATTATCAGTCAATTGCATTATTCTTTTGATACAGAGATATTTTATTCATTGTACAGATAAAAATCCACATCATTTAATACATTTGTAATTCTCCTTTACTTTATTTGATTAATGTCACTGTTTTGAATAAAGAATAGTTAACTACAAATATGGAAAATATTTGATGCCCAACAAGCATTAAGGCAATGAATAAATGATGATATTGAAGAATATATACATGTACACTTCCCAAGCACCTTTATGTAGCAGGTGAACAAACACAGAAAGAAGGTATGTGTCCAATTTATATCATAACTTTCACAAGCATGCTCATAGTTCATAAACTATATATAAAAAATGGACATGTACTTATGTGAACAAAAACGCAAAAGTAAAAATGCTATGACATTTAATTAAATAAAATTATGGTTGAGGAAGATTAACCACAATCACTACATAACAGAAATATACTTGATATATATTTGGGTTAAAAAAAAAGGAACATAAAGCACAATGCTTTAAGCTACGCTAATTCAAGGGCCTAAATACTGGCTGTTGCATAAAGGTTTTCCCTATGGCCTACTGTTGTATGCAAGCTATTAAGTGACTGAAAAGAGAGAATATGAATAAAATGCTCGGTTGCAACCATAAAAACCTGTAACATTCTATTGAATTTTAACATTGCAGTGGTCATAAACTACATGTATCCGGCCATCTATATTGGCTAATTAAAGAAAATCACAAAAACTCTGCCCATGATCATTGTACTTCTGCCGTGGAAGCTGCACACCATGGCCAATAGTAAATCTAACTCCCTGTAACTTATTTTCATTTATTTAATTTGCTAAACATGAGAATTGCACAGCTGTTTTTGTGTGTGTCTGTCTGCCTCCTAGCAAATGGATCTAGCAAAGGAAATGCCTAAGAAGAAAAAGTAAAAGCAAGAGAAGCTAATAAAATAAAAATAGCAAGAAACTTTTTTCTCAACCTACACCAGAGTAATGCTCATAATAGAGAGAAAAAAAATTATCTGCAAACCATAAGGGTTGAAAGTAAGGAATAATAACATCTGGAACCAAGAAAGAGAAAGATCCACTTCTGATATGAATTACTTACCTCCGAAAAGTCCTGATTCGAAATTCCATCAATCGACACGACTTCCTTCTTGTCCAAATTCAATATTTCAAGCATGACATTGGTTGTTCTAGAGCCAACTTTAAATGATTCAGCCACCTTACTAGTACCTAAAGTAAGCATTACCAAAAACTTGTGATCAACTTATGCTTCAAATATAAGGGATATGCTTAAAGATAAATCTGGGAGAATTCCTTTTTCCTCTATGTAAGATCACTAGGAGGCGTGGCCAGAAGAATAATACCTACAACTTGGACAAGTCTATACATGTCTTGCTTTTGATCACCGCCTGAAATCCTAATTCTCACAAATGACCCAACAACCTTTTCATGGAACTTCTCGGTTTCATCCATTAGGTTCTCCAGCAAACTACGCTGTAGGTATAACAGGTTAATGTTGTGAACATCAATTGCTGCATATTCGTCAGGATTAAGATTAACTTGTTGTCCTCTCTCATCCATCTTCTTACGAGGTTTACGCCTTCTATCATGACCCATAACCATTTGATTATCACTGCTTTTAGCAGCCTCTAATTGGGTGCTAACAGCATCAGCAACTCCAACACTGCCATTAGCTGGAGATTGTTCTTTAATAAGAAAGTGGTATTCAAGAAGCTTTAGCATTTCAAAATGCCCCACACGTTGTTTTCCAAACAGATTTACGAGTCTAGAGTCGCAAACAATTTGACTTTTTTGGCGAGGATCACGGAGATTGTTTATTTTTATGTATTCCAGTAAAAGAGCTTGGACATCAAACTGAGATGCCACAGATGTATCCCCATTTCTCATGTGAGAAACAAACTCTAAAAGTTCCTTTGTCGCCCAAGTGGTCCAATCAGGCAAAGGTGTAATTTTGTCAACAACTGATTTTTCTGTAACTTGGGAGCTAGGCTCATTCAGAACCTCCGGTTGATCCTTAGTTTTTCTTCTCTTAGAATTATTTGCCTCCACATTTCCATTGCAGTTGTCTAAACAAGGGCCTTTTGCATCATTAACATGATCAAGTTCACCTGAGTGTAAGGGCTTGGGAACAACAACACTGCCAAATCCTTTCCAGGAATTTCCAGCTTTAGGTAGTTCATCTCCTTTCCATGGATTTTTAGCATTAGTTAATTCATCTACAGTTAATGCCAGCTTCTCTTTCAAGAAAATCCAGTAGATTTTAAAGAGATACTCCCAGCTAGTTTGGTCATCAAAATCCACTTGCACCTGCAAAAGTTCGAATGTAAGATAAAACATCTGTCCAAAAATGATGCAGTTAGATGAAAAATAAATTACTATAAATTACTACGCAATCATAGGAAAATCTGCCTGACAACTCCATTCGCCAAAGATACAAATGACCGAGATTCAAGCAAAAACAAAAAAAAAATGGAAGAAACACCAGACAAACTGCCGAAGAATAAGGAGCGAAAAAGGATACTAATCATCCTCTCCCATAATTAGATTTTAAATGCTGTTCACGTATGCAATTAAAACAAGAAATCAAAGTAGGTAGAAACAACAACAAAAGACAGCATACCGTTTCAGTATTTCCGGAGGTAATATTTTCAATAAGCATTATAGTTCTCATGCAAGTTCCACAAAATCCTTTATTCCCTCGTACAGAAACATAATCAGCATCTTTAGTGCATCCTTTGCATAAGGAATATGTACAAGTATAGCACATATAATGCGCAGCCTTCTGACAAGTACTACATATATGCCACCCTGAAAAAACCATACACACACCAAAAGAAATCATTACAACAATAAAGGATCACACTTTACATATCCAGCAACTAATTAACTTCAATGCAAATAATTAAGTATAATACCGCAGTTCCATTTAGCCTTGGATCGAAAGAAGGCTTCGTCGCGCTTAATACAAGAAGGATGATAAGCTTTAGGGCAACCCCTAACAACACAATCAACATAAAGAAACAATTAATTACAAAAAAGAGGAAAATTAAAAAAAAAAATAAAACCCTAAATTATGTAATTGTTAAAAGATTAATAAACAAAAAAAAACCTTCGATCACAAAGGACTAAACTGCCACCATCAAAACAAATAAAACAAACATCTTCTTCATCATCCGTCGTCATTTTCCTCTTGGGTTGAGGAGGTGGGCCCGTCTTCCCCTTAATTCTCGGAGGACGGCCACGTTTACGCTTAACCGTACTGACATCATCAACTACTTTAACAGAAGCAGCAGAAGTAACAGTTCTCACTTCAACATCAACCATATTAACATCAGCAGCCGCAGAAGCAGAAAACAGCGGAGGAAACGGAGGAGCAGGAGGTCCATCTCCGGCGAGAAGTGAATCTTCTAATTCACGAAGAGTTTCGCATTGATCGATGGTCATAAGGTCAGGGTCATCAATAGGATCACCAAAAAGGCGGTGATGCTGCTGTTGAAGCTGCTGTTCTCTTGCTTGAACTGAAGAAGGCCTGTACTCTTCTTGAGGTCCCGGTGGTTCCATTAGAAGAAGAAGATGAAATTAAATAAATAGAGTAATAATTGATTAGTGACTTGTTTGGATGTTACTGATTAGATTGAAATTGGGAACTGAAATCAAGAGCTAAAAAGAAATGAAAGAAAATGAAACCCTAATTTTTGTTTTATTATTTGATATAGAAAGAAGAAATGGAGGAGGGAAAGGAAAGGAGAGGAGAGGAAAAGAAGAGAAGAAAGAGAGAGAGAGAGTCTAAGGAGGAGGAGGTAGTACTAGTGGTGGGCACATGGAAATGGACTGGGTAAGGATGTGACTTGCCATTTTCTTTTTTAATTTTTATTTTTATTATCACTATATTTTTTAAAAATAAAATACTAAAAAAAATTGAAATGAAGTTCTTTAGATGGTAAGTGTTGTTGGTAAAAAGATTTTGTTTTGGAATTTAATCTGAGTTTAGAATTTAATCCTGTCTCATTTATGAGTTTTTACCAAGTAGGAAAATTAAGTACAGCTAGTTTGTGAGTTATTTAAGTGGTTGGGAAGCATCAAGTTTTGTTTTGAGGGACACTTGCCTTGTTGAGATTTAAATACCATTCATATATGTAATTTGATATATTTGAGATTAAAACCGAGCTAGATCGGAAAAATTAAATCAAAATTGATAAATTTGATAAATTCAGTTTGATTCAATTTTTAAATTTCTCACAAAATTAAATAAAATATCCGAATCAAACTAAAATTTTGCTCTTAAAAATTAATTAAAAACCAAACTAAATTTATCAATCTTGAATCAATTATTCCTTCAAAAAAAATCTTGAATCGATTATGTTTAAGAGTGAGTAAAATTTTGATTCAGTTCAATTCAAACGGAATGCTTACCCATACTAATACATCATAAATAATGGTCAAGAATTACTTATTACCTCCATTTTCATTTTGTTATAAACCTTTTAATTATTATTATTTAGTGTGTGATTTACATACTATTTATAATTTTATACTTCATGAAACATTATTGTTGTAAGGATGTAAAATGAGCATATTTGGACGAAGAGATTGGACTAATTATGGAAATTGATATTTGTAAGTTTACTAGCTCAAATTTGAGCAAAGTAAAAATGAAAGGAAAAAAAATCAAACAAAAATTACAACTAGCAAACTAAATTTATGAATAATTCTCATTGGGATAGTATTTTTGTGTTTAGGTCTAAGCTCAGTTTTACTGTTAAAATCTATTCTTCTAATGAAATTAAGCTCAAATAGGAAAAAAAATAGTGTACTTCTTTATAAATAATGCATGATATAAGCAAAAACGTGTATATAAAAGAACAAAAAAAATATATTTGGAGTCTATATGTATTTTATTGCAACAAGTTCTTTTTT
>CANYLF010813084.1:0-10000 GCA_948193215.1 Bocquillonia castaneifolia
AACATTAGCTTAGGTGGATAGGTTTAAGTGTGAACCTAATGAAAACACTTGGGAAAAGGTGAGAGCTTAGAGTTTATAAGCTTAGGATGTAATTTGGAGAGTTTAGTAATGGTTAAGGTTGATTGGAGAATCAAGTTTTGAAGAAATCCAAAGAAGCCAATTGTCCAACTGTAAACTAAGCCGATTTTTAGAGTAGCTTTCGGCACATCTATTGAGATGCTATATAGTCAAGTTATATATGGATGGAAACCTAGGGAATTCTACTTTCTAGATCAAAAATTGGAATTCAATTTGGAGCATTAATTTTGGAATTTTAGATTTTTAAGTGAATTATGCTCAGGATTGAATGCAGAAAACTGTGCAGATAAGTCAAGTTCAAAATGATGCCAAAACTTCTAAAGAAGGAATTTTGACATGATATTTTATGGGGTTGCAGCCCTGGAAGTCTAGTTAGATATGGCTTTTGAATCACATCAAAAGGAGTTGTAGTTTGGGAGAAATGGCTGTTGGAATGAGTAGTGCTCGGAATATCGGAGTACCAAAATGTCTTGATTTTTTAGGGCATGAAGATTGTGGAACTAGAAAAATTTTGTAATATACAAAATTGTATAGGACGTCTTGAAGATTCTACTATAAAAATTTCAGAGCATTTGGAACTTTCTAAAAGAAGTTATGAGTCTCGCAAAATCGCGACTGAGACTGGAAGTACACCCCCGCGAACATGTGTCAAAAACTTCCAGAATCCACAGGCTTATCTAGATAGGTTGGTCGCGGGCATAACCAAAGGTGTCACAGCCTCGATTTGGGTCCCTGACAACCCCAATGGTCATATTTTGAAGTATCCATTGGAGATTTAAAAGGCGCGGCTGCGACCGGCACTTCACACCTACGATTTTTACTCCGATAAACAATAAAGCAACACCAAAAAGTGGGTATTTTGATAGCGAAGTGTGACCAACGGTCCTTTGACTTCATGAGCCTACAAATACCCATCAAAATGAGTATTTTGGAGTGATAACCACCTCCATAGTGCTCTCATAACATCTTTCAAACATAGAATCAATTTATTTGTAATTTTTGCATATTTTGGTTGTGTGTGGGTAGTTAGAACTCTAGAGCATTTGTTGCTTGGGTTGAGTGATCTTTCTACCTTGTACAAGTGTTAATCTTTGTGAGGATTTGGAAACACTTGGATTGGGTTTGGTGTTATCCTTGTAAACACTAGGTTTAGTGTAATCCTTGGTAAACATTAGGTTTGGAGAGAGCCTTAGAATTCTCTTTGTAAAGGTTGAAGATAGCCTTTGAAATCTTTGTTGTAAAGGTCGTGAGATAGCCTTTGAAATCTCACATTGTAAAGGTTGGAGATAGGCTTATAAATTTCTATTGCAAAGGTCATGGGATAGCCTTTGAAATCTCACATTGTAAAGGTTGGATATAGCCTTGTAAATCTCCTTATAATCCTAGGTGGATAATGGAACCCCAAATTGTGTATTTCGGGGAGTGGATGTAGGACAAGTTGGGTCCGAACCACTATAAATCTTTTATGTTCCTCATCTCTTCTCTAATCCATTCTTGATGTAATTTTTTATTTCGCACCAATTCACCCCCTCTCTTGGGTTCTACAATTGGTGTCAGAGCCTTGTTGCTCATTTCTACCTTAATTGGGAGTTAAAGGTCAAGCATCGGGAGTGAAGGTGGATTGTATGGTCTCAAGCCTTCTTTTGATGGTGATGACTTTGCATTTTGGAAGATTAAAATGCAATGTTTTCTTGATAATGATGTAATAGATGCTTCAGATTGTATAGAAGAAGAATGGAAGCCACCCACTAAAAGGATCAATGGAAAACAAGTGGAGATTCCAAGAGAAAATTGGAATGAAAATGATTTACATATGTTTTCCTCAAATCTTAAAGCAATGCATGTTTTAAGAAACTCTTTGTGTGATGATGCGTATGCTAAGATTTCTTCATGCTCAAATGCTCATGATATATGGAAATCTCTTAATTCCATATATGGTCCCAACAATTGTGGTATAGTTGATGTATGCATAGACATTGAAGAAAATTTCTCACAATAACAAGAAGAGTATGAGGCTAAAGATGAGAACTCTTGTGAGGAAAGCTCTCAATGTTGCTCAATCAATGACAATGCTTGTTTGATTGCTCTTATGGTTAAGGAAGAGGAAGCACAATCTAGAAGAGATAGAAGCATGATATGTTCAAGTTCCTCAAGTTCAAGTAGGCAGTTAAATGAAGATGACATCAATGAGGTAACATCAAACTCTTCCACTTCTAATTGTGATTATATAAATGATGATGATGATGATGTGCTTTCATTTGATGAATTGTTAAATGGATACATGGTTATTCATAATAATCTTGAGAAAGCAAATAAGGAAAAGAAAATCTTTAAAAATAAATTGATGATTTGAAAGATAAAATCAAATCAAAATATTACAAGATGAAATTTTTTCCTTAACTTTGTAAAAAAATGATTTACAAAAAGATAAAGATGTATTTGAGAAAAAGTCAATGTTGTGATCATCACCAAACTATAGAGTACCAATAGCCAACTAATTATAACAAAGGAAAAAATATGTAGAAAAACGAAAAAAAAAGTGTAGTTTTCTCACCTTGGATTGCCTATAAATACATGTTCTTCCAAGAGGGAAGCAATCCCTTACTGCCTTCTCCTCCCCTCATTTCATTTAATTTTTTTTCTTGTTGTCATGCTTAGTCTTAGTGACACTTCCATTTTAATGCTTTTAGTTAAGGCTGGTTAGGCCTCTGTTTGCTAGTTCATAAATGCAAAGAAGACGCAGCTAGGGATTCAAGCTTGAAGAAAATTACATAGCATGTTGCTCATGTTCAGTATAAATAGAACCTTGCAGTGGGAGTGGATGCTTGCCTACGTCTGATTTCTTTCCCTTTCTTGATGCATGTCTTCTGCTGCAATTATCTATTGCTAACAAAGAGGAGGTGAAGTACGTTCTAAAAATATTAGTGCTTTTGTTGTGCTAATAAAATTTAACTGTGTATTACATTACATATAGGCACAATTGATTTCCTTAGCAGGTTTTTTTAGTTTTGATGTTGAAAGGCAATGTTATGTTGTTCTTTAGTATAAAGAGCAATTGATATGTTTATACTGCTATATATATTAAAATGGATGTTTAATGCAAATGTAATAGTTTCTTTATGTGTATTGCTTTAAATCTTCCTTTGATCTACTATTTACTTAATTTCATTCCAAGCATAAAATGTAGAAACTTGATGATGTGGGAGACAAAAAAACAAACGACAAAGAACAAAAAGAGGTTCATGCTAGCTGGATCCATACAATGATTGAATTTATATGCAAGTCTTAAGTATGCTTTTCAGTGATTAAAAAAAATTGGAAATTCATTAGTATGTTTACAGGCAACATTTATTGATTTTTTTTTTCAATAAATCTTCATGTATTAGATTTTATCTTGATACATTCACGATAATCTCATCATTATATTTGTATCAGATTTCCTCACATACCTACAAGCAAAATTTATTGATTTAATTTTGAAAAAAAACTAACAATTTAAGGTGCTTTTGTTTTTAAATTTTTTAAAAGAAATCTGGCTTTGGAAAAAAGAAAACAGCTGTAAATTAAAAATTTTATTAAGAAAAATTATATCTCAGACAAGCACAGTTCTAACCAAGAGAAGGGGTTAAGCTAGCAGTCCTAGAGTCAAGCTACTCTCCACTAGCAGTGAAAGTGATCATTTTTTGCTATTTTGTTGTTAACAAATTTCAACTTTGTTTTTCCTAAATGCATAGTTGAATAGTTGTTATCATTCCAACAAATATATATAAAAGTCCAGTTTATTATTGATGGTTGAAGCAAGTGAGATGCTCAGGCAGCATATAGTGGAGCAAGGGACTTTTTAAGTTCTCATTGGCTTGGTTTGTTATTGCTTTTAGTCCCAGACAGTGACATGAGTGTGTTGCAAGGGTATCATGGTGTTCAGTGGATGCAGCAAGTGTATGCAAAGGTTCCTCATCGAGGCACTTTTAAGGAATGTTTTCTACATCATAACATAACATTTATACTGATATATAAGACTGTTGTTAAGTGCATGTGGCAAGTCTCTTTAATTAAGGCTGAGGTAAGTATAACAGTCTATTTTAAAGTTAAATTTTAAAATGTCGAGCATTGTCGTAGTCATATAGAGGGTCAGATGCTTGACAGGATGGAAATTTATGTTGAATTTGTTTAGCAAAATAATTGAAATATAGGTGAATCAACTGAGCAAGATTCATGCTGCAACCAAGTAAAAATATTAGAAAAATGTTTATTTTCTAATTTAATTTTGATTTTTTTACTCTAAATCTAACAGCTCAGCATTCTTGCCTGCCAAGTATAATTCAAATAATGATCTATAAAATCTATTTATTTTTTAAATTTTGAAAGCAGGGAAATTTTATTTAAACAATTTAAATTATATATTCATTAAATACACAAAATGACTGTGTCACGACTCAAACTCGGGTCAGATCGGCGCTGGAGGATGGGTAGATTTAAAACTATCAAAACCCGTAGCAAGCCTAACCACATATCATTCAAGCCAAATCTTACTTTGAAAATCATTTTATATCTATTAAAACTCAGTTTCCAATTCGATTTAAAACAAATAAATTATATTTACCATCAATGAAATTATATAATTAACAATAAGGAAACAAAGAGATAAAAATATAATGAACGTCCCTTTTTATACAATCAATATGACTCTAACTTCTACCACTGCAGAGTAACTAGAATTTACGACAAATAAAGTATTAAACCTTGCAAAGAAAGAAATTACAAGGTAAGCATCAAAGACTTTGTCCGACTCCTTAGGAAACCTGAAAAAATAATAATTGAGAGGAGTCAAACCTCACTGAGTGAATTAATATTGTATCTATATTATACCCCCTAAATTCACACAATCATGCAATATATAATATGATATAATATATATATATATATATATATATATATATATATACAAGCACACGAGCACTTCACACAAATGGTTTTCAATTCAACAAATATCACAATCAAACAATCATACAAGGATGGAGGACCGAACTAAAACATCTATTAGATTTCTACCCCAAACCTAATCATATCGATTCTCTTATATCCACACAGGTCTCTTTTCCAATATATCTTATCTGGCGCCAGGGAAGCCCTCACCGAGCAAGCCGCAGTGCAAATAAATAAAAGGATCGACGTCCGAGAAACCCTCACCGAGCAAGCCCTATCCTGAACTCATATGATTATTCATACCTAACTCCTGTGTGCACACAGCCTAACAACACCCAAGATAATCCTCCTACCTTTCACAGTCACAATCACATCACACCAGAACACTAATATGCATTACATAAATATAATATTAACTCACAGTTTTTAGGAATTCTATATCCTGTCCAATCCATAGTTCCGAACTGACATCTCTTTACGTTAATCAACCGAACCGATCTAGACAAGAGTAAATATTTATTAGGAAAGGAAACGAAACTAAATTCTAAGAATTCTAACTCTAGATTCTTATACAAACAATTAATAATCATCCCTATTACTTAAGGATATCTCGCATTCTATTATTTTATTATTCTAACTCGATATCACGTTTTATGAGAAAATTCTATTGAAAATTCAATAACAAATCCTCTGTAAAACGGATATCTCTCCACCGAAATGGAGCCCATCCTGCAATAAAAATGACACTTCTATAATCACCACCAGTTGCCGGATCTACCAATATACCAGGACTTACCAAACATAACAGATACAGTATCAAACCAATATTATCCATATTTATACATTATTCAACTTATCGCACCATTTATATCTATAAATTATACTTATTCAATGTCCAACAAAATTCACCATAACCATTTCACACACAAATCAACTCCATATCAACTTAATTATAATAAAAACATACACGTATTATCACTATTTATTTTAATATATATAATTTATCACACCATTATATCAATTCAGTTATACTTGTTCGAAGTACAAACCATTAATTAATTAACCATATACTTACTTATATTTACTTATATTTTATTGCGTCTGATTATATATATATATACATGCACTCATCTATATATATATATATATATATATATATATATATATATAGACACACACACACATTAACTTATATAATTAACATATAACACAATCATCACTTACTTAAATACTACTATTACTATTACTATAAGCATTATAGTGATCACCATCACCATCAATTAATACTAGGCCTACATTTATACATATATATATGTACTAATATACATTAACTTATTTAGTCAATTTATTATTATAAATCCTACATTTATAATTATTGTAATTATTATTATCTCCTCTTATTATTATCATTAACTATTAAAATTTCATTACTATTATCACTATCATTATTATATTAATGTTATTATGCCTATTATTATTATAACCACCATACTATAATTATCATATCATTATTATTATTTTCATTATTTCTTTAATTATGAACATCTATATTCACAACCTATTAATACATTATTAATCCCGATAAACCCTAATTAATTATTATAAATTTCTTTCTAACTTATTTTTATCTATTTAATACCTAAACTATCTATTTAAAATCTAAACATATAAATTTTATCGTTTCTAGCGCGTCTTGGAATTTTTCATAGACCGCATTTGAACTTCGGAGATTTTTAATTCAAAAACTGTAAAGAATTAAACAATCACACAGTTACGGAAAATACTCGTCATATTTTTCTCTATTTTAAAAAATTATAAAAATTAATTTTTGGACCGGGGCCCACAGCCACAGCCTGTGGCAAAGCGTGAAGCGTGGCCGTTTGGCCTCCCAACTTTCAGACAAGGTTGCCACCACCCAAGGAGTGCAGTCCTCACCTCCACGCGACTTCATTCTCCTCGATTTTTGTGAATCGAAGCTCCAAAGCTTCGTCGGTCTCCAACTCCAATCTGCTCCTCCCGTCGCTGTCACCTTCGTAAACTCCAGACGACGATGAGTCCATTCTCATCATCAATTGCAGCAACCAGACGACGATGAGTCCATTCTCATCATCAATTGCAGCAACCAGTGCCTAGAACAGGTCCGACAACGATGACAGCCTCCTCCCCTCCTTCACGGCTTCGATTCCACCTCCACAGGTAATGGTTTTTGGACATTGAGACATCAACGGAAAGAGGAAGGTTTGGTCTTTAATTTGGGACCAAAATCGCAGCCTGAAATGGCCAGAGCACGGTGGACGGAGTTGCAGAAACCATTGGGTTATTGTAGCTCGAGGTAGAAACTTCAGGGGCCTGTTGGTTGTTTTCTTCCTCTTCTTCAACTGCAATTTAGTCCTAAATTCTATCTTTTGTTTGTTGCATCTAGATCCTTCTCCCCTTTTTCCTTTATTTAATTATTATTATTAATGTTAAAGATTTTTAATTCCTAAGTTACTACTCTTATTATTATACATCAATATTAAATTAACTAATTTACACATTATTTATCTTAAATTAAATATATATAATTAATTTACTACCATTTATTGTTATATAAATACTTATGATTAGATATTGAATTAAACCTTTAAATATCAAAATAATATTTGTAATACTCTAGGAAAGGAATGGGAAATTTCACTTGATATTAACTTTTGTTAAAATAACCTCTTATAAATAATATATTTTTTAAGACCATAATAAGACAAACTATAAGATAAAATAACTAAAATCTTTATAAGAAGCTTTAAGTTCTTAAAATACTACACATAAACTATATTAAAATTATATAATTAAAAACTTAACTATAGTTGAATGTAATTTTTAATAATTATTAATATGACCATGAATTTATAAAATTAAATTTCTAATCTTCTAACAATACTTTAAAAGAGAATACATATATATTATAAAAATTGTATAACCTATCATTTTGAGTTTAAGCTAAAGCTTATGTACGAAATCAATATGATAATAATATATTATGATAAATAAGATATTTAAACTATGAATGAACATTTCTATTTATAAGAAGATCTAAATTCTCAATTGAAAATTTAAGATCCGAAAGAAAATTTTATTTATTTTCTTTTCTTTTCTTTAAAATATTAGAGAAAAATGCCGGATATTATATTCCCCCTCACATTAATATAACTTAACTCCTTCCCCCCTCCCCCATCCTCTGTCTTTTACACCATTAGTGGAGGGACTAAATCTGAAAAAGTAAAATGCGGTTTAGTTTAAAATCTTATAATTGTCAAAAATTAATTTAACTTAATCTAAAAACTTATTTTCTTTTCAAAAAAGTCCATAAATTCATAAAAAAAATTGTAAAATCTACATAGGATTTGTTAAATTTTACATATATTTTGGGATTTATAAAAATAGAAATAAAATTTATTAAACTACTTAAAATATTATTCTAAATTTTAAAATTCACTATTTATATAAGCAAGAAAAATGAATTTGATATTAATATTGACCAAAATTTTTAAGTCAAATAATTTATATGAGTGTATAAAAATAATAAAAGTTAATTATTCAATGAAACACATAAAATTGTTATAAAATTTGATATAATTTTGAAAAATTTGTAATCTTAAAATAACAATTAAAAAAAAAGATAAAATATATTTACTAAAAAGTTTATAATAATTATTTGAAGTCAACAAATTTAAAAAAATTTTATAAATTTAAAAATTTATCAATATTTATTCGTTGGAAATAAATATATCTTCCATATTATTTTGTTAAAATTTTATTATAATTCTCATAGTAAATAAAACTTATAAAAATATGATGTGTTTTATCATATTTTTACCAAGTTTCTAAAGTTTTATAAAATTTTAAAAAAAATTATATAATATTATTTCTAAAACTTTTTATTAAATTCAATCTTTTATATTTGATAATTTAGTTTTTTTATTCATAATTGTTTTATAAAAATTTACAAATATTTTATGATTTTATAAAAGTTAAAAACTTTAAAAATTCAATAAAATTATGATAAAACACATCATAATATTATAATTTTTATTTACTATGAGAATTTATAATAAATTTTTAACAATTTATTATGGAACATATTTTTTATTTTCAATGAATAAATATTAATAAATTTTAAATTTATTATTTTTTTATAAATTTATTGTGTTAAAATAATTATGATAAAAGTTTTTAGTGAAATAATCTTTTTTAAAATTGCTATTATCTTGATATTAAAATATTTTTAAAACTATAGCAAATTTTATAATAAGTTTATGAGTCTGAATAATTTAATTTTATTACTTTTATACACTTATAAAAATTATTTGACTTATAAATTTGGGTTAATATTATTAAATATATTTTTCTAGTTTATACAATTAATGAATTTTAAAATTTAAAATAATATTTTATCTTGTTTAATAAATTTTATTTATATTTTTATCCCAAATAATATATATAAATTTTAATAAATATTATGTAAATTTTATAATTTTTTTTTATGAATTTATGGACTTTTTTAAAAAGAAAATAAGTTTTGGGAGCAAATTAAATTAATTTTTTTTTGGTAGAAAACCGAAAGAGCTTTATTTCTTACTAATAAAGAAACTTACAAAACTCAAGGGGATAGCCTTAATCACACCTCACCTACTGTTAGCTATATTTTCAAGGAAACTATTTACATGAGAACTGTGCTTAAAGATTATGGGTTCTATACAAAATAGTGTTGCAAATAACTTGTATGATTTTGTCAGGCTGAAGAGCCTCTCCCTAAGAAAACTCTTGTTCCTTGCCATCCAAATATAATAGATCACAACTGGCAGCAATAACTTCCTAATATTAGCAATCCATCCTCTACCATTTACTCTATTCTTGAACCATTGTAATAACTGTTGCCAGGATCTTAGAAGAGCTGGAATGTATCCCATAGTAGCAAACGCCTTCTAGATTTTATTACTCATAGAACATCTGAGCA
>CANYLF010813366.1:0-11376 GCA_948193215.1 Bocquillonia castaneifolia
CTAAAAAAGAGTTGTTCTTTTCTCTCTAAAAAATGATGAAACTAATTTTACAAAATTTATCATCATTTAAGCTATTAAAGTATGGATTGAAGGTCTAAAATTAAAATATATGAATTGAAGATGGAAGATTTAAATTAAAAATATATATATATATATTTGTTAATAAATTTATTGGTAATCAAGTAATATGATTTAGCTTAAAGAGTTTGAGAACATAATTATATCAATAACGAGTATCACGTGTGACGCACGTGAGGAAAAAGACTAGTATATCTATAAGTATAAATTGAACGAATGAGATTTTGTATAGAATAATCTGTTAAAAAATGAAAAAAAAAAAGGGGTAAGTTGGTTTTAATTAACAAGTTCAGGGGGGATTTTGAACCAAAAAAGATTAAAAAAAAAAAAAAGGAGCATCTATTTTACAAAGTTAAAAGGGCAAACTGAATCTTATTACATTCGATTAATACTATAATTTCTAATTTCCAAATTCTAACAATACGTGTCAATCAACTATTGGTTGTAATCTTTAGCTGTAGCCTGTAGAAGCCTAAAATGCGAACACTGTATTATGTTTATATGTGCTTCTTTATCAATAGCCTATCTCTCTCAAGAATAACACAGCCATAAGAGAAGCTGCTTTGTGTTTGATGCCTAAAAAATGGAAAAGTTGAAAGTGATGATTTTTAAACCTGAGTCATATTTAAAATGAAAGAGTGAAAACAGAGAAAACTAATTAGTGAATCAAAGAAGAAGGAAAAAAAATGGCAGCTAGAATAAACCTTTCAATACAAAACACCCTGTCTCTATTAAACCCTTTATTTTCAATCACTTCAAAATCAAGAATAACAAATACCCACTTCAAGAATCTTCTCAATTCCCCTAAAAATCTAGTCTTTTCTCCTTCTCAATCGAGAAAAGCTAAGTTTTGCACTTGCACAATTAGCAATATAGACAATAGTGTCCAGAACAAAGAAGCAGTTGCTGCAGAAACATTTGTCCTAACTACTCCTCTTTACTATGTCAATGCCCCTCCTCATATGGGCAGTGCATACACCACCATTGCTGCTGATGCCATTGCCCGTTTTCAGGTTTTTTTTTATTATAATTTTTTTTTTGCCTTGATTAGAGTGCATGGTTTGATAGGTATCAATAAACTGAAGTTGATCGGTTAAATTATTTATAATATTAAGAACTGGGAATTGAGTTGATTTTGATGATAATTTGTGATAATGTGTTTACTTTGTTGAATAGTCTTAGCTTAAACTTGCTTAATTGGTTTGGTAGCTGTGAATAAAATGAAGCTGTTGTTGGTTATGTGTTCCTGATGTTAAACACTGGGATTTTGTGTCTGTTTCTGGTCAAAGTTTTGAACTTTTTTATGGAATATGAAAGAAAATGGAGGTCCAATATAATTTACATTTCTTATCTTTTTTTCAGTCACTGGAATTTGCATTTTTGCTTTTCTTTGTGGGTTTTTTTATTTATTACGTTTGTTATCTAATTGAAAGTTGATATGGTTGGGTAGTTTGTATGGTTGGTTTGTACTTTACCAATGATGTTTGCTTGTATTTAATTGGCAGAGGCTCATGGGAAAGAAAGTTATATTGGTCACTGGCACAGATGAGCATGGAGAGAAGATCGCTGCTGCTGCAGCTGCTCGTGGCTCTAGCCCAAGCGAACACTGTGATGTCATATCTCAAGATTACAAGGCACTCTGGAAAGATGTATTTTTTTCTCTGCGTGAAAGTTTTACCAGTTTCAGCTAATAGTTTGATTGTTATGACTGTTCTGATTGCTGCATTGTGTTTATGTTTTCTGGTTGGAAGTTGGAGATTGCTTATGACAAATTCATTCGTACAACTGATCCCAAGCATGAAGCAATTGTCAAAGAATTTTATTCTAGGGTTCTTGCCAGTGGGGACATTTACCGAGCTGACTATGAGGGCCTCTACTGTATTAACTGTGAGGAGTATAAGGTGCTCTACTAATTTTGTATCATTATCTTTTCACTTGCATTAATGTGGAGAAAGTGACACAGTGATGATGCTTTACTGATTTTGCTTCTATGGAAATTGAGTAACAGTTTACCAATGTTTCTTGCTTTGCATTCTTCTCAAAGTTCAAGATATGCACAATTGAGCCCCTAATTGTTTTTGGTGAATAATGCATGTTTTACCAATTTCCTTCCACACATGCTTATACTCACAAGTATTTCCTAATTGGCTTTCCTTTATTTCACAGGATGAAAAAGAACTACTTGAGAACAATTGTTGCCCGATGCACCTAAAGCCATGTATTCAGCGGAAGGAGGATAATTATTTTTTCGCATTGTCAAAATACCAGAAATTATTAGAAGAAACTTTAGATGAGAATCCAAACTTCGTGCAGCCTTCATTCCGATTGAATGAGGTAGGTTAGCAAATAATAAATTTTCTTTTCTTCTTGTCTGTGAAATGTTGGCTTTCTTTTGCTTTTTATGTTATTATCTTGACATAATGTGGTTGAATATGAATTTGTTGTATGCGTGAACTGAACATAATCCTGTTCAGTCTAAGATTCTGGAATTCCAAGTGAAAACTTACAAGTCAATGTTTCATCCAGATTCAATATAGATCTTTAATGAATATTGTAGTTTAAAAACTTCTTAGGGGTCTTCTGGTCCCATTAAAGTAATTTTCTGTACAGATACTACAGGGTTTGCCATTTTCAGTCAATGTAAAGTTTTGGTCACGCATAGTTCAGTTCTTAAATGCTTCATGGAAGAAACATCCTGAAATGCTGAATAATCAAACTTCTGCTGAAAACTTGAGATGAAAATTCTGAAAGTAGTTCAATCAGAGGTGCTAATTTTAGATTTGTGCTATGGCTTAGGAAGTTGGCCAGTAAATTCAAGGAGCATTTATATTAGATGTTGATAGCTACGATCTCAAATTTCAAGTTTAAGTTAGATATTGTGTCTTATATGTGTCAAATGATATGTTTGTTTTTGTCCTGGGTTCCATATAACAGATCAAACTTTTGAATTCAATTTGAATTCTTCAATATGGAATGAAATGTGGGATGGAAAGTCATCAACTCAGTTTTGAAAGTTTTTATTGATTGAAAATAATTTGAGATGTAGCATGTGTTTGCTTGCAAAATAACTTTGGGATGCCTGTGCTTTTATTGTTTGCTATTTGTGCACTTGATCATGCTACCAACAGGACTCTGTTAGCTAATTTATATCTTGTTTGCTTTTTGCTCTGCATTGTTGTTCTTTTTTTTTCTTTTCTTTTTAAAAGATCTTTTATGATCTCCCATTCTGTAGGAACCCTACAATTGAGTTGCTTTTTCAATTAAATATCTTTTAATCTTTTTTAAGGTATAGTGCTTCTGCATAGGTTTTTTTCTCCATGCAAACTGGGTTCATTTAATTTTTTTTTCTACTATGAAATCTTTTAGGTGCAAAGCTGGATCAAAAGTGGCTTGAAAGATTTTTCTATTTCCCGAGCATCAGTGGATTGGGGCATTCCAGTTCCTAATGACAATAAGCAGACTATTTATGTCTGGTTTGATGCTTTACTGGGGTATTGTGCTATTTTTTTTATGCAGATCAGAAACATTAATTTCATAGCTTGTGACTCCCTCATCAATCAATTTGTCTAAATCTTCTTCAATGACTCGCTGTTAACATAGAAGAAAGTATAGATCACTAGCATTCTTCCTCATCGTCACTTGACTGACTTTTTGCTTTTCTTGAGCAGTTATATATCAGCTTTGTCAGAGGACAAGGAACAACCTAATTTACAAAATGCCGTTTCTTCTGGCTGGCCTGCTTCACTGCATTTGATTGGCAAGGTTTTACCTGTTATTTTCCCTTTTAGACGAAGAAAAAATTTTATATCATAGGTTTTACATTCCTTCTATTCAATCAATGTCCAAACTTAATCTATCTATGATGCTGCCTTTCTATGTGTGCTTTTTTAGATAATTTTAATAGATAATGCATTCTGGATGATAGTGACATTTTTTACTGTTTCTTTTTTATACTTTAGACTTGAAATGATTCATATTGTTAATCTTGCAGTATTGTGTATGATTGGCCTGTTCTTGATTTGATTCTCATTCTTTGTGAATTCTTTCAAATTTTTCTATCCAGTTGGACTTTGATCATGTCATATTCTGACTGGTAGAAGAACGGGTGTAAGATCAAATGACTCTGTATCAATTAACAGAATCTGGCCTTTTAAATATATTTCTTTTTTTTTTCCACTTCTTGTGCTTGTTAGCATTTGTTATGGTTCCTTTTCCCTAAGGAAAAAACATTTTTAAAACAGAATTCAATTGATGAAATCTGTCTTGTGATCTTCTTGTTTTTGTGCAGGACATTTTACGATTTCATGCAGTTTATTGGCCAGCTATGCTAATGTCTGCTGGTCTAGACCTCCCTAAGATGGTATTTGGGCATGGATTCTTGACAAAGGTATTCATGTCATTAACCCAGTACAACTCTCATTTCATTCATTTAAACTAGCTGTTTATAGTTTACTTGTGCTGTGGGTCTCCCTAGGAAACATTGTTTAGAGCAAGTAAGACTTTTGGACGGGCAACTAAGAAGTTGCTGCTTTGTAATTTTTATCTTCTTGCCATTCTTCTGCAAGTTGGTGGCCTTGTTTCATAGAAGTCCATGCATTTCAATATTATAATATGCTAATGAGCAACCTCCTTGTTTAAATTTGCAGTACCAAACATTTGGTTGCCCCCTTATTTCAATAATATGCGTTTTGGTCTTTCTGATACCATTGGGACAAAAATTTGAGAATTTGATGGACTAAACTGTTTTATAACATCCAATTTTAGGGAATAGGGCTTCAATGCCAAGCAAATTGTAAAAGTAGGAATTGAAGTGTATCTATGTTTTGATGGTCAACGTTTTAAATTTTGGAAAATATATGTCGGTGAGTTTTTCAATCCTGGCAAGCCAACAGGAGTAGACTTCATAGTTTTGAAATAGCATAGACCTACATGTTAACTATGCCAAATATCAGGGGAATTTACAGATTTGTGGAGTTCATATTTTTATCTTAGATGCTCCTTACTTCTGTATCTGGAGTTACATTCTGTATCATAAATTTGTAACTTGTGTGCAACATAAAATTGTGATATTGTCTTTAGTGACTATTGTAGCAAAGACGTAACTTCCTACTTTTTTTCCTCTTACACCTAACTTCATTTCATGCAGCAATGCTTTTTATTTTAATGATAGGATGGCATGAAGATGGGAAAATCATTAGGGAATACACTTGAACCAAATGAGCTGGTCCAGAAATTTGGGTCTGATGCAGTCAGGTACTTCTTCCTTAGAGAGGTCGAGTTTGGCAATGATGGGGACTACTCAGAAGAGCGTTTTGTTAACATTGTCAATGCACATCTGGCCAATACCATAGGTATTTATAACTGTTGCAACTTCTCATTTTGTGGAATATGAATTGAGACGTACATTTGTGATCTTTTATACGCATATTATAGATCACATGGGTGTTCAATTGCAGGAAACCTTCTTAACCGTACTTTGGGACTCCTTAAAAAGAACTGTAAATCAGCTTTGGTGGTTGATTCAGCTGTTGCAGCTGAAGGAAATAAATTCAAGGACACGGTTGAGAAGTTGGTAAGTTCAGTGTAATCATAATATGTAGTCCATAATTGAGGGTTTCCTGCAAATATTTTGTAACCTGCCTTTTGGAGTGTTGTCATTTAAAAATGACTTCAATTTTGCTTTGGATCATGTATTAGAACTCTTAAGTTAATCAGTTCTTGTTGTCAGTTTTATTCTGCTTTGGTGCTTGTACTGTAAATCTGGTTGCACCATGAGTTTTACTCGGAATTGTGTTACACTTCAATATTTACACCACCAGCTTGTTCCAATATGTTAGCTATGTCCCGCATAACCTTGTCATATTGCTAGTTTATGCTCTGATGCTCTATGTGCTTTCTTATAGGTTGAAAAAGCTCAGATTCATTATGAAAATCTCTCACTATCAGTGGCTTGCGAGGCTGTTCTAGAGATTGGTAATGCTGGCAATGCCTACATGGATGAGCGTGCCCCATGGTCTCTTTTTAAGCAAGGGGGTGCAGCTTTTGAAGCCGCTGCAAAGGTTTCACTATGTCCTGTTTCTTGAAATTTATAAAATTTTGGTCTCATAATTAGAAAGAAAATTGAAGACTTCTAACTTTTAAGCAATTAAAAAAAACCACTGTAGTCTTGAATCTGTCAATCTTTCTAAAAAGCGACATCAATACAATGCATAAACCTATCCTTGCTGCATAGAATAGATAACATGTCATTTATCAGCATGGCATGCATAATCTGACAGCGGACTTAATTGAACCTTAAATTGTCGTAGCATAAGATGTTAATTGAGGTGTGATTATATATTGGTTTATGGTGAGCAGGATCTTGTGCTTATATTGGAAGCAATGAGGATTATTGCAATTGCTTTATCCCCTGTTTCACCAAGCTTATGTTGGAGAATATATTCGCAGCTTGGCTACTCAAAGGATGATTTTGACTCTGTGACCTGGGTCAGGATCTCATTATGCATACAAAGTTTTGTACATTATCTACTTGCAATCATGCATATACAAAACACTTTTATGATTCATTTTATTAATTTTTCATATCAGAATGAGACAGAGTGGGGTGGATTGAAGGGTGGTCAGGTCATGGCTCAGCCTAAACCAGTCTTCGCAAGGATCGAGAACAGAACAGATACAGAAGATGGGGAAGCATTGACTAAGAAAATTATGAAGAGCAAGAATACAAAACCTCAAGCTAAAGTTGTAGCAGAAGCCTAGAGATCTTTGAAATATATTTTCTGCCCATCATATCCCTTTTCTCTTTATCTCATTAAATAGAAATCTTTTTGACTGTACCTTCAAAAACAAATCTTTTTTACTCCCTTATTGTTACATAGCCATGTACTATTATTTACATTAATAGAAATTCAGATAAATAAACGATCTTTTTTTCCAGAATTTGCTGTTAATGTTGAAAATATAGCAATGAATAAACAAGGAGCTCACTTGCTATTTGTGGATAGATTATATGGTTATGAAAGAGAGATCTCATTAGTTAATCCCTTACGTCACTCCATTCATAGCAAGTTATGGCTGCGTAACATGATTTCATTTAAAGTTGTTCCATTTAAAGACTTGTATGATAAAATAATTTGATATTAATTATAAAGAATTCAACTGCAGAAATTGTGTCACTGTCAACTAGTGGGGTATGCATTTTGCCAATGCCATAAATTCCTTTTTGAACAGCGAAATGCAATAAATTTTAAGGATTGTCGTTCATTGATGAATGCAGGCATATTTTGCAAGCATCATTTTCTTTCTAAAGCGGTTTTGGCCTTTTACTAGGCTGAAAGCGTTTTGTATGGCAAGGTACATGCCAACCACCACCATCTTCTATTGGTGGGTAGCTTATTGGTGGTACAGGCATTAGGTGTGGTGTGGCCTGGCAGATGCCAGCCACCAACATTCACACATCAAAGATCAATTGGCAAAGATAGTTGTGCTAAAGGTCTAGCATAATAGCAAAGATGAAAGGAAGGAAAAGAAAGAGGCTAGAAGTATAAAACTTGTCCATTATATTATATATATTAAAAGTTTCTTTCATGATCAATCTGTATATTGTTCCAGGGCTCCACATGAGAAGTCCCCCAGTTTAATTGAAACTCCTAATTTAGATGATAATTGCGAAAACCAATTATTGTAAATATTGTATTGTATTGGGGTTGAAGGGGAACTGTGAGTTGAAGGTTTTGATGCCGGAGAATGTTCTAGTACTGCTCAAGGAAAATTTATTGTAGCATACAAACTTCACTTCTTTTTGGGCATCCCAAGCCTTGAACGGAAATCATCCTCCATTAGTGGAAGTCCATCGCGCAGCTTGACCTTAGGTTCCCATCCGAGCAATTCCTTTGCTTTTGTGATGTCTGGTTTTCTTTGACGAGGATCATCGGGTGTATTCTCGACCCTTATGATCTCCACATCAGGATTGATAAGCTGCAACAGAAATCATCAACCATGAGTGCCAATTCAGAGGGCTGAGTTTTTTTCCTTAAAAATATAATTTATTTTTGCATTGCAATGACAACAGAGTGGCAGATACAATTCATGATGCAGAAAGCAGTAAATAAAGACAGAAGGCAATGAGAGAGTCGCAACTCAAACTTACCTCTTTAACAGTTTCAGCAAGTTCCAGCATTGTGAATTCACCTAAAACATTTAAAAGGAATAAAGATTAATATAACAAAATCAAAGTTTTCATTGATTTGTTTACTTTGTTAATTCCTTAAAAGACCACTGGCATGATAGTTTAACTAAGTACCTGGATTTCCAATATTGATCGGTCCAGTGTTTTCTCCTTCCATCAATCGAATAAGGCCATCAACCTTCAACAACAGACATTAAAATGTGAGGGACAAATGGTGACTACCACCCAATTATAACTCATTTTCATTTTTTTCCCCTGGCTATTGTTATTTGATGCAATGATTGAATTTACACATACCATGTCAGACACGTAACAGAAACTCCGGGTTTGTGTTCCAGGTGCTTGAACAGTCAATGGCTCATTACTGCATTTATTCATAAACCAAATGGCAACAAATTAAAAGCTGCAGCAGGAACTCTTTACGTGTAGACTTTACTACTACCAGCAATCTAGAAGTTCATCTTAGGACTTGAAATTTGAATAACTTACCGAACTGCTTGTGCTATGAAATTGCTGACAACACGTCCATCATCTATGTTCATGCGAGGTCCATAAGTATTAAAAATTCTGGCAATTCTAATCTCTGTAGAGGATCAAATATTAAGAATAATACACAAGAAGACAGGAACCAATTATTGACAGAGATAGGAGGAGCAGTCATTTTTACCAATCCCATGTTGCCTATGATAATCAAACATCAAAGTTTCAGCCACTCGCTTCCCCTCATCATAGCAGCTCCGAACCCCTGTAATTTTGCAAACACAAAAATAGAAGTTAGTAAATATGTAACATTTTAAGAGACCTAGCAACTATTGATTGTACCTCATGTTGTAGAAAATTTTCATACATAGAAAACCATCTTACAAGCATTTGAAATTGAGAAGTTCATTGTAATCGATCTTCAACAAAGTAAGAGAAGGCATTTTCATTTTCCCAGGAAAAACCTATTACAGTTATGGGTTCACCTCCTATGACCTACGCCCAATTCCTAGGCAATCATATCTCCTTTAACTATAGTAATAACCTAATACAGTTCCATAGGAAGACAAAATATTGCAGTTACTCAGAAATCACTTAACAACTAAATTATCTTCCTTTGACCAATATGCGCAGTTGCACGAGTTACACAAGTCCAGAACAGTAAACATACCAATTGGATTGACATTTCCCCAATAGCTCTCAGTCTGAGGATGTTCAAGTGGATCTCCATAAACCTCTGAAGTTGAAGTAAGCAAAATCCTGTTCCAAATTATAATTTATTAGTACATAGAAATGCCATAACTAGCTTTCATCAAAGAGATATAGAAGCAGTCTCAAACCTTGCTCCAACACGCTTGGCAAGTCCCAACATGTTCAGTGTACCAATCACATTTGTCTTTATGGTCTGCCAAATAAAGATGGTTATAGGTCAGTCCACCACTCAACACAGTTAAAAAGTACTCATAGGAACTGCTTTTACAAAGAGGGAGAGGAAGGGGGAACACAATGTACAGACAAATACCTTCACAGGATTGTGTTTGTAGAAGATTGGAGAAGCAGGGCAAGCAAGGTGGTATATTTGGTCAACCTCAATGAACTTGGGCTCAACGATATCTATACATATAAATAGACAAGTTTACATATAAGAGCCATTTCAAATTTCTCCATTAACAACAAGGATTGGTTTTGAAACGCTGAAAAATTTTAAGGCCAAAATAGCAGTACCGTGACGGATAAGTTCGAATCTTGGGTGGCCAATCCATTTCCTAAGGTTGTCCTTTGAGCCAGTGAAGAAGTTATCCATAACAACAACCTGAATAAAATGAGAACAGCTTATGTCAAAATCTTCTATGGATTACAGATATACACCCACAAGTTTCAAATATAGAAGTTTCAACATCCTCTTCATTAATGACTTTTCATTTCACTATGTGAATTCGTGTTACTTTATTTCTGAACAAGGGCCATTGTTTTTAAGCTAAAACAAATTAAAATAAATAAAAGAACCAAAGCCGGCATTCTTATTACTAAATGAAAAAAAGTGCTTCCTGCTTACCTCATTCTTTTCGTTTTCCATCAACTTGTCAACCAAGTGAGAGCCGATAAATCCAGCTCCTCCAGTAACCAAAATTCTCATATTTGACTGCCATAAAGACAAAATGTTGTATAAGATCATGCAAAATTAGAAAGACATAATAATTACAAACAAACAATAACAACAATCCAAAATTAAAATAAAAAAAAAAAAAAAGCAATCTCAACTAAAGCACAAAACTATCCAGCGTCAACAACAATATAAAATTTGTCAAGCACAAACTCCTCCACTAACAAGTTTACTTGAAATCTATCTCTTTCCCTCTTGTCAAAAACATAAAATAATAAAAAGTTGTGATCTTTTCCAGACATAAATTATATATCACTATATTCCAAAAAACTTGCAATCTTCTCTTTTTCTTTTTATTTATCACATTGCTTTTAAGTGGCAAAGCTACAACAACACTACTACGTCACAATAATATCAGTCAATGCAGTTGTAGTTGACACAATTGTCTTAATAAGCACAAATATAATCAAGATCAAACAATAACCTTAAAGAGAAAAACATAAATCATAATACCTGAAAGAATTTGGAGTTTCTCAAAGGAGATGGAGTTGGTGGTGGCTTTGATCCAGAGGGATGATCTCCATTAGATGCTTCTTTTGCCATTCTTGTTCAATTCCTAAACACCAAAAAAAATAAAAATCCTTAAAACGATTCAGTATAACCCAAAAAAGATGCATGCATTCAATAGCAATGCCACCAAATTTTTACCAAATTTTTTCGAAACAGAAAAGGTCTAAATTTTTTGAATGAAGTGTGAAGATGAAAGATTGAAGCTTTATATAAAGAACTGAATCCCCACCAAATTAACTTATAAAAAAATCAATTTTTTTCAAAAATAAGTAAACAAAAGGAATAATGTGTAATGATTACACTTTAACAAACTGCGCCAACTATTGATCATATAACATTAAAATTAAATAACAAAAAAACTTCAAAAACAAGAAATTATCAGGAAGCTTAAAAAAGAGTAAAACTATGACCCACCACACCAATTCCAGATCTGAATCTCACCTCTCTCAACCCCTCA
>CANYLF010813419.1:0-12841 GCA_948193215.1 Bocquillonia castaneifolia
TTTACGTGGAAAACTCCAAAATCGAAGAAAAACCACGGGCGTTGTCAAAAGACAACCAAGAAAAAAATTTACTATGTGAAAAATTATTACAACCACACAATATAAAATACAATATTTTTCTCACACCCAAAACCCAAGAAAATACCCAGAGGGTACCCAGAGAATTTTAACCAAACCCTCTAACCCTCACAATTTTCCTAAATTTAAATCACACAAACTCACCCACACTTAATATTTTTCTCTCCCTCTCCAAGTGTGTGTGTGTGTGTGTTTTTTTTTTTTTTTTTGTGATTTTGGTGTGTTTTTATCAATGGGTAGATGAAGCCTGATAGAGTAGGCCCAAGAGCCCAATAAAAGCTTAAAAGCAAACCACACTAAATACTCATACAGCTTTGCTAAGACACCTGGCAAGTCTCCAAGGTGACACGTCATACACAACAAAAATATAAATACCCAAAGATTCTACAGGTAAAGGATTCCAACTTCCAGCTCATTAATTACTACAGTAAATGCTTTTAACTGACTTGAGCGTCGGAGTGAGACCCGGGACACTTGTCCCGTCCGACCATTTTCCCTTTGTGCAGGATTGACTCAAGAGGATCGACACAACAACAGCCCTTTTTGGGCCAACATAAACTACTACCTTGACCGAGAAGAAGACCAGCACGACCATCAGCCTAGTCGCCATAAACTTACCGAACTAGACCACAACCCAGATCCAGCCCAGCACAGTCCTGTTGGCTCCATCATTTTGGTTCCGCTACCGGGAAACGAGAGATAATCCAACCGATGGAACACAGAGACGGTGCCTCGACCTCGATCGAAGAAGACCCACCTGCCAGCAACCAACCAAAATAATCAAAGGGATACTATACAACAACCGGAAACCACACCACCACCAATATAGCAACAATTGGCTAAAGCAATGGCAGGCTTACAAGCGCAGATGCAGGTGGCAATGGAGCAGTTGCAAACCCCAGTCACACCGGTAGACCAGAACGTTGATGAGACAGGAACGCCTCAGATAGTTACTCCTAAAGTTGATAAGGAAGGAGAGAATGCTGGTAAATAAAAGAAATGAGCAAGACAAAGCCTTAGCAAGGATTTCAAAAAAGTAGAATCGGCCAAAGTTCCTCATGAAAATGCGCTACAAGGAGACCTAGGAAGCGGCAAAACGAGATGAAAGTAGAGGAATAGTGTCTCCGAAGAGGACAAAATCTGACTCATGATGACTGAGATGATCAAGGATCTCAAGATAGAAGCCACCCAAACACCTCAACCCTTTTAGACTAAAAAGTCACCATTAACCGCATAAATTCTCGCTACACCTCTGCCAAGGAACTTCAAAGTACCTACCTTCGACTAGTTCTTCGACACAGGATGTCCGAAAATGCACACCACAAAGTTTGTGAACTACATGCAACTCTATAATGCTTCCGATAAGCTCCTCTATAAAGTTTTCCCTACTACATTGGTCGGAACGACTCAGAAATGGTATAGTAAGTTACCACCTGGATCAATCACCACATGGAAAGATCTGTCAATAAAATTCATCCTCATATTTTTTCCAAACATACCACCAAAGAGAAGCTCTGAACAACTCTATCAATGCAAGCAGAGAGATAATTAGTCACAAAGAGATTACCTGTAGAGATTCAACAATGAAGTAACTAAGATAGATGACTTGAACATTGACACAACAGTCCAAGCCCTGAGAAAAGGCATAACCATGGGATGACTGACAGACAAGATCTACTCAAAGCCTCTAAAGAAGTATCAAGATTTGATGCTGATGGCTCAAAAATGTGTCAATGTTAATGACGAAAGACACTAAAGGAGATTAGAGAGAGAAGAAACGGATGTAAAGAAAAAAGAAAAGAAAGAAGACAAGCCACCAAAGACACAAACCCAACAAGCCCACACCACCAGATAAATCTACCGTCCCTATAACACATACAGCAGACCCTACCGACACAACCAGGAAAGACGGGAGAGTTTCACTCCCCTGAACCAGTCTAGAACAAACGTCCTCATGTGGATAAAAGATAGTCAAACTCCATACACTCGTCCCAGGCCAATGATCCAGTGGTCGAGGAACACGAGTCATTTTTGCAAGTTCCATGAAGATTATGGGCATGACACAGAGGATTGCTTCGAGTTAAGAAGGGACATTGAAAGATTAATAGAAACGGGAGCCCTAAGAAAGTTCACCACCCAAGCCAAAGAAGCACAACCGCTAAACCCACCTAAGGAGTCCCAAGCAATTGCCGATCCCAAAGGAAAGACCATCTTAGGGAAGGTGCATCTCATTACAAGTGGAGAATCATGTTCAGCAGCAACAAAGAAAAGGTCAAGAGCAGAAGTCATGAGTATAAATGCCACTAAGCACACCAAAAAGGGAGCAGATTACCCAGTCCCAGTCATCACCTTTGGCCCTGACGACGGGACACATATCCAAGCACCTCATAGTGACGCGCTGGTCGTAGAAGCCATCATAGATAATTACGCCATCAAGCATATACTGATAGACGAAGGAAGCTCTATCAATTTGATTACATGGATGACATACAAACAAATGGGGGGATCTCAGTTGAATATGAAGCACTGCCCCACACCGGTCTCAGGACTAAGTGGCACACCTATCCATCCCATGGGTTTAGTCGAGCTAACGGTAGAATTCGGAAGAGATCAACCACATAGCAAGGAGATCAAGGCCCTCTTCAATGTCATGGATATGCCTCTAGCATACAATGAAATTCTCGGATGGCCATACCTGTATGACTCGGGAGCAGTAACATCAATCCGGTACTTAACAATGAAGATTCCAACAAAGGCAGGTGTGGTGGTGGTAAAAGGAGATTAGGAGGCCGCCAAGGCATGCTATTTGACAGCCACAACAGAGGCACTCCCAATTGAGGAAATACTGGAAATCGAGGCAGAAGAACAGATTGAGCCTGTGGGGGAAATAAAGATAGCAAAATTGGCAGAAGGAAAAGAAGTCAAAATCTCAGTGAAGTTAGCGGACTTTGAAACGTTCATCGTCGACAAGTTGAAGCGGTACGCAGAAACTTTTGTGAGTCTTACCTCAAAAATAATGGGAGTTGACCCGGCGATAGCTTCTCATGCCTTAAAGGTAGATCCAAACGTCAAGCCGGTAGCACAGACAAAGAGACCAATGTCGGCGGAGAAGGAGAAGGCAACAGCAGAGGAGATTAACAAATTGGAAAAAGTAGGTTTCATCAGAGAAGCAAGATACACAGAATGGATGTCTAATGTTGTCATGGTGAAGAAATCAAGTGGGAAATACAAAATGTGCGTCGACTTCACTAACCTCAATAAAGCCTGCCCAAAAGATAACTACCCCCTGCCCAACATCGACAGGCTTATCGACTCTACCGCCTATCATGAACTCATCAACCTCATAGACATGGCCTCAGGATATCACCAGATCCCTATGAAGAAGGAAGATGAGGAGAAGACAAGCTTCATTACCCACAAAGGCACCTACTGTTACAAAATAATGCCTTTCGGCCTGAAGAATGCAGGGGCAACCTACCAAAGATTAATGAATCTCATATTCCAAGATCTCATTGGGGAGGTAGTAGAAGTATACGTAGATGATGTCATCATAAAAAGCAAGAAGAAAGAAGATCACCCGGCTGACCTAGAAAAGGTATTCCAGATCCTCGAAGGCTTTAATATGAAGATGAATCCAGACAAGTGCACCTTCGGGATCACAACATGGAAATTTTTGGGATGTATGGTATTAAATAAAGGAATAGAAGCAAACCTGGAGAAGGTTCAAGCAATCATCAATATGCAACCGCCAAGAACGATCAGATAAGTCTAGATTCTCAATGGAAGAATCACAGCACTGGGAAGGTTCATTTTAAGCTCAGCCAGAAGGTGTTTGCCCTTTTATCACAGCCTCAAGAACATTAAATAATTTAAATGGGGAGATGACTGCCAACAAGCATTCAAAGATCTCAAAAGATTCCTAACTATACCGCCATTAATCAGCCGGCCCATCCCAGGAGACACACTATTCCTATACCTATCGACATGTAAGGAAGCAGTAGCATCTGTACTCATTCGAAAGGAAGGATTAGAGCAAATGCCTATCTATTACGTCAGCAAGGTGCTAAGAGATGTAGAACTCCGATACCCGATGGTAGAAAAATTGGCAGTTGTACTAGTCACCACCGTCGAAAGACTGAAGTATTATTTTCAAAGCTATCCGGTAGTGGTGAGAACTGATCTACCACTAAGGAAGATATGCAAAGGCCGGAGCTGTTAAGAAGATTGGTGAAATGGTCAATGCAGTTAGGTGATTATGGAATCCGGTATGAAGCAAGGAAGGCAATGAAGGCTCAAGTGTTGGCAGATTTTATTGTGGAAAACATTGGAGGGGCAGAAGTGACACTTTACAAAGCACAGCCTTGGAAGCTCTGTGTTGACGGAGCAAAAAATGAGCATGGTGCAGGAATTGGTGTAATCCTGAGAGCACCGGACAAGGTTGTCATCAAATATGGAGCTCGAATCTACTTCGAAGTCACAAACAACATAGCCGAATATGAGGCCCTGGTGACAGGATTAGCTTTAGCAGTAGAAGTCAAGGTAGAAGACCTCAGAATAGTCAGTGATTCCCAGCTGGTGGGAAATCAAATTACAGGAGAATTTCAAGTCAAGGATGAGACCCTAAGCAAGTTCCTGACCAGAGCCAAAGACTTATTATCAGCAGTAGAAAAGAATGGGGGACAATGGGCCATCTAGTAAGTTGATAGGAGTGAGAATCAAGAGGCAGATTTGATCATTAAATCCGCCTCAGTAGGAGGCCTACTATACCGAAATATGGAAATAAAGGAGGAATTGCAAGAGAGAAGCATCGATAGACCCCATGTTTTCTTTATCCAAGAACAAGAGGACTGGATGAGCGCCATTATTGACTATCTAGACAATGGTGTTATCCTAGAAAATCCTCAGGAGGCAAGCTGACTCATCAAGCAGGCAAGTAATTTCACCCATTACAAAGGCGTGTTGTACAGAACATCAGTATCACACCCTTGGTGCCGATGCGCAACTAGAGTGGAAGGGAAACAGATCTTAGAAGAAATTCATGAAGGAATTTATGGAGCCCACCAAGGGTACAAGACTATCAAAAGAAAAGCAGAGTTGCAAGGATACTTCTGGCAAACGATGGAGGAAGATGCTAAAGAGTTGGTGAAGAAGTGTGACAAATATCAAAGACATGCCGACAAGATTCATATACCGGCAACCGAGAGGAAATCAATCAACAGCCCCTGGCCTTTCTCAACTTGGGGCATGGATATACTCAGACCTTTTCCCAAGGCAGCAGGATAAAAGAAGTTCCTATTAATAGCAGTTGATCACTTCACTAAGTGAATTGAAGTAGAAGTAGTGGCAACTATAACAGCCGCCAAGGCAGAAGACTTTTTCTTCAAAGAAGTCATAACAAGGTTTGGTCTCCCGCACACACTCATCACTGACAATGGAAAACAATTCGACTGTTAAAGATTTCACGATTTTTATGAAAGAATGGAAATACAGCAAAAGTTTGGATTCGTGTCATACCCCCAGACCAATGGCATAACTAAAGTCGCCAACCGTAATCTCCTCACCGGCTTAAAGAAAAGTCTAGACGAAGCAAAGGGAAACTGGGCAGAAGAGCTCTATCCCATCCTCTGGGCTGAAAGAACCACACCGAAAAAGGCCACGGGAGAGACACCATTCAGCCTAGCCTATGGAATGGAAGCAGTAGTACTAATTGAGTTGGGAGTCCCATCTTACAGAGTAGCCAACTACGATCCCAATTCTAATGACAAGCAAATCATAATCTGTAAAGAGATACTAGCTGAAAGAAGATAAGCAGCGGTAGCAAGAGCTCAAGCTTACAGAAGGCAGGCTGCCAGATATCATAACAAGAAAGTTAAACTGAGAGAGTTCAAAGAAGGAGAGCTAGTACTGAAAAATGCTGAAATTGGCAGGGGTAACGCGGGTGTCGGCAAGCTCCAATGCAATTGGGAGGGTCCCTACCAAATCTCAATAGCTATGGGAAATGGCGCTTATTGGTTGACTAACATGGACGGCACCTCATTACCACGAGCCTGGAATCTGCAACAGCTCAGAAAATATTATCAATAGAATGTATTTTCTCCAATACTGAATCAATGAAGAACATTGTTTCAACAAATCTCACTACTTAAGCATCTCTAACAGGAACCTTACCCATCTCAATGGCAAGTGAGTCTAAAACGGACAATAACTTAGCCCCTAAGAGGCCCAAAACCTTTCTAATGGGAACCTTACCCGTCTTAATGGCAAGTGAGTCTGAAATAGACAATAACTTAGCCTCTAAGAGGCCCAAAACCTATCGACAATAACTTAGCCTCTAAGAGGCCCAAAACCTATCTAACGGGAACCTTACCCTTCTCAATGGCAAGTGAGTCAGAAATGGACAATAACTTAGCCCCTAAGAGGCCCAAAACGTCTCTAACGGGAACCTTACCCGTCTCAATGATAAGTGAGTCTGAAACGGACAATAACTTAGCCCCTAAGAGGCCCAAAACCTCTCTAACGAGAATCCTACCCATCTCAATGGCAAGTGAGTCTGAAACGGACAATAACTTAGCCCTAAGAGGCCCAAACCTCTCTAACAGGAACCTTGCCCTTCTCAATGGCAAGTGAGTCTGAAACGGATAATAACTTAGCCCCCTGCGAGGCCCAAAACCTCTCTAACGGGATCCTTGTCCGCCTCAAGACAAGTGAGTACGAAATGAATAACAACAAAGCTCCTACAAGATCCAAAACCTCGCTAAAAGGAGCCTTACCCAGTCCGATAAAAGCAAGCGTAAAATGTAACGCCTAAGGATTGTCCGGTATAAAGTGGGCGATAAAAGTAAAAACATTAATCATAGCAAGTCATAAAAATAGAAGACAAAAATAAAATGGCTATTTTCAATAATATAAAAAAGAACATTGGAGGAATGACAATGTATTAATATTTCTCTATGAAAATTACAATATGAGTTAGCCGACAAAATAAGCAGCTAACTGACAAATAGATAGATACAGGTAACACCCCACAACTAGCTATAAAAGGATAAGATGGCCAAAATCCAGCAATCCCAATGCACGACACAACCGCCAGCATCCAAAAGTTCTATCGGTACCCAAAGTAACTAATACCCAAGATAAAGCAACAAAGATCCAAGGCAAGAAAGCCACTCTACCCAAAAGGAGAGAACGCCGTCCACAATGACAGGACAAAATAAGACAACACAACAGTTGATCGTACTAATGTATCCAAAATGCCATAAATGAAGAAGATGTTGTAGCCAAGACTGTTCAAAATGGTGCTATTGACTCCACAATTGATCACGCTAATGGGTGGATGGTATCAAAGGAAATAGGGGGTATCTATTCAACAAATGAGCCTCAAAGAAATAGGGGATATCTATTCAACAAATGAGCCTCAAATTGCAACCGGGACATCAAGAGGTAGGAGCTTCCCTAGTATGAGCAGAAGGAGTAGACGGAAGAGAACGCTTACGCCAAGAAGGAAGCTGGACAGGAAATTCACCAGACTCTGAGGCCTTTTTCTTAGCAGTTTCAAGATCAACAGTTATACGATCTACAAGTTGAGTAAATTGAACGTCCAAGAAGTCGGCAGCATTGGCAGGTTGGCCAGGATGCCTTTGCAAATAACACCTTTTTACCTCCGCCATAGCCTGAGTCAGACTCAGAACTATTGTTCTCCTAAGCTCCCAGATCTTATTTCCTTGCGCCTGGATACAAGCTATGGCATCTTGAGTGGTCTCAGAATAGTACTTCCTCTCGGCATTAAGGGAACTCTCAGAATCATCCAGCCTCTGCTCAAGATCTCGCACCTGAATGGCAAAGGCCTTCTTCTCAGCTTCTGAGGATTCTAGGTCCTTCTTCAAGCACTGTATCTGATCATCACGACTTCACAAAGATCACTGAGCCTCTTCCTCCCGTGCAAATAAGTCATCATATGCCTTTTAGAAGCAGATATGGGACACGGTCATCTGGTTATGAAAAGCGCCCATTATTTTAGTGTAGTCTTGATTCCCCTTCGTGGAATCCAGAAGCCCATTATCTGTAAAGCAAACGCTCATTAAATAATAACATAAACATAAATAATAAGAATTACCCAGAAGCAGACACTCACCAGGAAGTCTCCTGAAGTAGTCATGGATGTGAAGTCCGATAGACTTCAACAAATCGACTGGCAGACTCATCCACTCAGCGGCAATAAGATCAAACTCACTGTCTAAAAGCTCGATGGCTCCGTACAGCTGCTAATCGACTTTGCAGGGAGACTGCACGCTTTTCTCCCAGTCTTTGGAAGACTATACGCTTTTCTCCCGGACACTTCAGTCCAGGTCTTTTCCCCCTTTCTTCCTCCTCTTCACAGGCTGCTCACCTGCCTGATCTCCCCCTTTCCTTTTGCTGGTGTCGGCAGGAGCATGAGAGGTAACGGTGTCATCAAGCAGAGGATCATAGTTGTCCACCATCTCCTCTTCCTGCCGGATCGACTTGGAAGCACCAACCTCGCTCATCAAGTCCTTTAAGAAGTTGAAATCCATGGCGTTCACCGCTATAAAAGAAAAATAGAAACAGTAGTAACAAGCAAGGTTAGCAAAAATAAAAAGAACCGAAAAACCTCACCTACAACAACCCAAGACACTGACCTTGATCGGTTAAGGTGGAGGTCAAGCCATCAAAGCGACCCTCCCTACGACCCCTCAGGTATGACCTGACAAAGTATTTGGCGTTCAACCTATGACCGGTGGTAGTGGCGGTGGCGAGTCCCTCCAACAGCTTCTGTGCAAATTTATCATCAAGAGATGATTTGTCAGGCACGGGCAAGAGCTTGGCAAAAGACGTTGAATCCATAAAGTTCCACTTCGAAGGCAGATCCTTCAAAGATGAATGTTTTACCAGGAGGAAATTCAGACCGAGAGTCTTTATAGATTCTGGCAGATTCCCAATGAAAGCTCGGTGAGTTCTAACTATTAAAAGCACGAAAGGGGAGATCCCTGATCTCTTAGTCATGAAAAAAAATGACCGGAGATGACTGAGAGTCAGTGAACAACCGGACTTACGAAGAATTTCAGAAAACACACAAATCTAGCGGATGGAGTTGGGGTGAAGCTGATTGATAGGAAATTTGTATGTAACACATAAATTGATGAAAATTCAGTCCAGAAGAAAGCAGAGACCACATTCCAATTGTTCCACTGCCACAACTACCGACCCCGGCTCATAAGTATCCGGTTATGAGCAATGATCATTTAGAGTGAACAGCTCGAAGCTGGCACCAAAACAACACCCATGTGTTTGTAGCTCACCCCGCTGATGCAACTCCTATGCTGGGTAAAGGACTCTGTAGGAGGACTGGCATTGACAACCATATCCTTATCCATAATGAAAACTACCCCGAAATAGGTATCCGGCTCTCGAGAAGCCACAGGTACCTCCCTGGTAGTCTGCAAGGCCACAGCTCCACTTGCTTCACACGTCCCAACAACCAAAGCACCACTTCCTAAGGTCGTGACATTTGCAACAGAAGCAACAGACCTAACAAGAGTTAAGTCCTGAAGATTGCCGACTCTTTCAGTCGGCGAAGACTCAAAGGGACCACCACCATTGACACCATTACCCGACGACCTAGAATAACCTCTAGACACACTCTCAGCCATTATAACTTACCAAATGTAGAAAATAAGAGTAACGATTACAGGCAATAATCTTCAAGTTGAGGCGGAAGAAATCACTTCAAAACCAAAATCAAAAATCACAAAGGTAAAGAAAAGTTACTAATCTAATGCCACTATATATACTACTCCCCTACCCTAAAAACCCATACCAACATTTTAGCTCCCAAAGGAGCAAGGGGGTATTACAGTAAAATCACCCACTGCATTTAATGCTGTAGTAGGAGAACGTGCAGAAGGAAAAACTTTACAACTACCCCAAGGATAGAATTGCGCCACGTCAAGGAAGCAAGTAAAAGGGCGTGAACAACTCAAGAGTCAGAAATGCAAGACGAGGGAAAAATGAATGAGTTTTATTAATTGATACATCAAAATATACATGGTTACATGGAAATTATTTTTCTTGATTCCGCCTCGCAATCCTCTCACCACATTCCTGGATTACAGACAGCTTATCTACCTCTGAGAAGAAAGAAAAATCACCGCCCAGAAACTTAGCTCGATATAGATCTTTTAGCCGCCTGCCATATAAAGACAAACTCTCGGCTATCAGCTCTCCATTATCTTGGGCAAGTTTAGCTCGATAATCTTCAGTCTCTTGATAGAGGCGTGCAAGCTCTATCTGAAGCGATGAAGCATGGGGACCCTCAACAGTAAATTGAGCAGGCCAAATACCTTCATCAAGCACTGCCACCCCGAAACAGTCAACGATGGGAGCAAGACGGTGGTTCGAGTCCTCCACTTCTTGCTGAGAAGCAACTAGCTGTTTCTTCAGCTCCTCATTTTCAGCCTGGATTTTCTCAAGGCCAGGCAAAGCAGCCTTCACCGCTTGATGTTGGGTTTGAAGTTCCGACAGCTGCCTCCCAAGCTCAATTTTCTCCCCATCCAACACGAGGGATTTATGATAGGACCGCCGATGAGAACTATCCAGCATCAAAATACCCTCCATCTCCTCTAGTTTGTGGTTGATTATACCCCGACACAAAGTGTCGGACGTATAATCCTCTTACCAACGGCTGGGACCACGACATTGTGAGATAAAGTGCATCATCTGATCGCTAACATGACGGTCCCAATAATTACTGCCTAGCGAAAGACGAGCAAAATGGTCTTCATCCTCCCCTGTCACTTCAAGCGGCAATCTTTTCCCAGAGCTACTGGCCACTGTTGCCTTTTTCCTTTTAAGATTCATCTAGGTCGAGAGCACACGGCTAGCAGAAACCATCCTGGTAGTAGCTGTTATCATCGAAACGACAGGAGGACTAAAGGGGCTAACTTCAGCAATTCTCACAACAGTAGGCCCAGCAGTAGTAGTGGGAGGTGGACCCATCATTTTAGGCCGGTTAATAGAGATAGAAAGAGGCGGATCCATATTCCCAAGACTGACATAATTAAAAATTTCAACAACCGTCACCTTCTCTTTTGGAGTACTGGATCAGGGTTTTTTCGCCAAAGGAGAAGGTCAGGGTAACTCTTTTCAACTAGAAGCAGACAACCAGCTATCAAGCCAATCCAAAGAACTGTCAGCATGGCGAACATCACTAGACAAAGAACCACAGGCTGGAACTATAGACCCTCGAAAAGACTGAAATTAAGGATACTGCATCAAACCCCTCACCACGCCCAGATCAAAGGGGTCATAAATCTTTCCACCATCACAAAGCAAGCGTGCAACACGGACCTGATCCTGATTTAAAGCAAGCCAGGGCTGTCTAGAAACCCCTGATGCACTCTCCTTCCGGTGAATTAGCGCCCTCATTAACTCTTTGGCAGAACATTTTCTCTGCCGGATAGTCTCTTTAATCTTGTCGTACAGCACAAGTTCATGGGGTGTAGGACTGTCAGCCCGACGATCAGGGAGCGTGGCTTTCCATTGCTTAGGCAAGTCATTGAAATTGTCGTGCTCAACGTAAGCATACCTCCCCCTCCAAGAGGTCCCAATGTCAGCCTCTAAACTAGCAAAAGAAAAACACCGAGGCTTTAACAGAATGAAAGCGCTAGAACCACAACGAGTGGGATAATAATGGTGAAGAAGACGGTTAATAGTCAGAAACTCTATCTGCTCCGAAAAAAGTTCCTAGAGCGCTAATAACAGACAGATTGTATTTGGATGCACTTGGGATAAAGGAACACAGAAATCTTGACAAAAAGATGAGATGATGTAAGAAAGGCGAAATCGCAAACCAGACTGAAGCTGCTCATGATAAAAAATAATCTTTGTCGGCCAAGAACTCACCAGATCAGAAACCTTACGCTTGGAACAAGACAAAATGAAACCGTCAGAAATGTGGTAAACAAAACATCAGCTTTCTAAGTCGGAAGGAGTAGCGAGGCACTCCCAAGTATTCATTTTAAGACAGAGAGTATTCCAATTGGGAGGATAGATATGAGTTGTCACACCCAAAATCATAATATTCACATTTATATTATAACATATAATTATATTGAAATAATATTATGATTACTTTTGAACCACTTCAAAGATGATTCACATATTTAATATGACTTAAAAAAAATATTCTTAAAGTATAGTATTTGAATTATTTTGGCCAATTTATACATTTTTTTTTTCAATCTAAATTTATATTCATTCATAATATACTTAAATAGACCTTAAAAATCAATTTAGAAAAATTATAGAAGTCAAATACAAAAAAATTACTATTGGGGTAGCAACTATGCAAAAATAGAATTAAAATTCATGTTTGAAAACTTAAATTATTTCACCACCTAAACGAATTAGTTTTGGTCTGAATTTTATAGGGTTTTTAGTGGACTTATTAAGGTATCAAATGATTAAAAATTTAGAAAAAATAATGTTGAGTAACTAGCTTCAAATGGCATCCCAACCAATAAATCCACAATATTATAAGGAAAAAGATAGATAATAATTAATAAAATAATATAATTTTAAACCTGATTAAATTCCTCTTCAAAAATATATTAACTTAAAGAACATAAAATTTCCATCCAATTCAATTATCAATTCAACAAGCCAAGAGTATAAAATTATCACTCAAACAACTAGAACATATCAATTAAACTAACATAGCAATTTCCACTCAATATACACAAAGTTTAGT
>CANYLF010813863.1:0-12573 GCA_948193215.1 Bocquillonia castaneifolia
AAGAGACTTGTGTTGATAATGTGCAAGATGAGTTGGTTTTGCATATTGATCACGTGGAGTTTGTCATTTCTCATGAGTTTCAATTTAATTATCTGGGTTCTCATTGTTTCTTTGTGCTACAAGTTTTAAAGGTAGATGTGAAGCTATGTTGTTTTGTTTATGTAATGTTCTTACTACTCAACTTCTACAAAACTATAGATCATGTTTTTATGAACAAAGGTTCGGTAATGGTTTCTTGTGTGCATGGATTCTCTCCAACGAATCTACATGCAATGAGTCGAGGTCGAATCATTTTTGAGGAAGGGGGGGGGATAATGTGATCCAAGGTATGAAGCAATGGACTAATGACTATGGAGCAAATGAAGAGGACATTGGCTTGAAGATGGTTACAATGGTTGCATTCCAACAAGCTTAAAAATGCAAGTTTGACCAAGTCAAAGTCAAAGTTAAAGGCCAAAGGTCAACAAGTCAACACATTGACTTAGGACATATGGCGTTTGGACATGTTTGGTTTAGGACAAGCTTTGTCTTCATTAGGACAAGTTATGTCTTAATGGATAGAGTTAGTTAGATGTTTCTTAATTCTTTCCTAATTTGATTAAGACATATCCTTATCTAGATAGGATTTATTTTATCTTAAGTAGATAGCTTATTTTCTTGTTTTCCTTGTTTAGATAGGAGTTTTATTATTCCTTAGTTGTGTTGAGTTGTATTGCTTTGCTCTCAAGCCCAGCTATAGCCAACTACATAGATTAGGTTTAAAATTCAGATTTACTGAGCACAACAGCTTGTTCGGGCCATAACTTTTGTTACACAACTCTGATTGAGACAATTCAAAATGCTTTGGAAAGAAGACTTCAAGATCTACAATTCATATGTTTTACAAATTTTCATTTGAGGTCTTTAAGGGGGTCAAAATCAGGTCGCAAAGTTAGGATTGTAATCTGCCAGTTTTTTATTTCCAAATAGGCTTAGGATTTCTATCTTTATTTGCTTTTCTTTCAAGCCAAGCTTGTTTGGCCGAATTTTCCTAGTTGTTTAGGATTAGAATTACTTTGTTTAAGCCCTATATAAAGAGCCATAAGGGCTGGTCGAAATTCATAAGTTCAATAATAATGTTTTTCGAGTTTTGCTTTTGCAAAAACCCTAGGCGTTGCCTATTATCTTTAAGGTGTTCCTTATTGATTTCTTGAATTAAACTATGTGTTACTTTATTCAATTCTACCTTAAATAATCTATTAACTTGTTAGTTCATAGGTTGTTTGAGCAATCATCTAATTATAGCTAGAGGGTTTAGTGGTCAATTACTAAGCTTGCTAGTTCCATAAAATTAATTGCAAACATCAAGTCAGATCTTAGGCTTAAACATAATCAACAATATTGGCTTGCTTACTATCTCTTAATAGATAGAGGGTTTATCATGTTTGATTAGGTTAATCAATCTAAATTGAGTTTGAACGTATCAATTTCATTCAAGTGAGCCGAAATATTCAATCCTTTGTTGTTGGTTCGCATCAAGAAGTGAATATCAGTGTTCTTGCTTTTAAGTAAATGTGCGATGCTTAAGGAGGAACAGTGATGCACTTTCAGAGTGAGAAACATCAATTTAATGGTCTTCAAAGCTTTATGAATGCATTTTCAAGAATCATTTGTTAGGTTTTGTCATTCTTAGTGTTTACTTAAAATTCGGGAAGCCTTGTTCTTTCAATTTTTAGGGATTGTATTTTGAGAATTAGAGATTTATGTTCAAAGTTAGTTTTTAGGTTTGGGGTTAGTTTTAAGTTATGAATGGAATTACAATTTTAACCTTTATTAATTACTATCCACGTCCGTTGAGGGGAATTACATATGGATTTTTCTATTGGATGTTTCCTTTATTTAAGGAAATTCTACTCACAGTAACAGCACGTGCAATTCAAAATTAAGAAGCTGTTGAAATTGGACTTAATGTGGGTGAAAATTAGAGTTCAGGGGGCAAAAGTGCTCAAATTCGAGTACAGAAAGTAAATTGAGAGTAACGCTGAAGCGCATGGGGTAAAATATGGGTTTTTCCTAAAATTTATTGATTAACATGTCGAAATGCTTAACATTTTATTTACCATAGGGAAAAGATTAGTAGTTCTTTATTTTTTTAATTTATACTTTTATCTTTAGACTATAATCGGTAAAAGTGCTCAATGATGATGAACTTAAATTATCATACGATTATGCGAAGTCAAAAAATTAAGATTTTAATCAAATGTTACATTAAAAAAATTGACCTATAATAAGATTTTAAATGCTCAAACCAAAATATAGTAAAAAGTAATGTTTAGATAAAACGTAGCGATAAATTCTTAAATTATAGTAAAATCTTATTTAAATTCCTAAACTTCCAAGTGATCCATTTTGATCCTTAGAATTTTAAAAATGGTAAAAAACCCCTATCTAAAAATAGTTAGCAGAATATAATATTCCTATAAAATAAAACTCATTAGTGTGCGAATTACGTATCTTGAACAACTAAAATACTTATTATTGTAAAAAAAACAACCTATTAATACAAGAAAAAAATACATTTTTTTTACTTTCAGTTGCTATTAATGCACACATTACATATTAATGAGTATTATTTTGTAAAATTTTAATTCTTGTTAACTTTTATTAGTAGGTGTATATTTACAACATTTTATAAATTTCAAGGGTCAAAACGAGGTATTTAGAACTTTAGAGATTCAACTAAGATGTTTACGATAGTTTAGAGATTTATTTGTACCTTTTGCTTTATATTTATATGGACATGGAACTTAGATCATAAGGTGGAGGAATTTAACAATTTTAAATGATTAAAAACAATAAGGACGTTGTTTTAAAAACCAAACAGTTGGGTCTAGCTAATTTGATAAATAAACTTATTTTTATTTTTTTTTAGATTGTTTTAAGCAACGACCGGTTTAGACTTTATTAAACCAGTTAACTCCCCATTCAACTGGAGCAAAATTCATAAATTTTGTTTTCAATATAAAAGTTGTTACTTATTCATCCAACGGGTTTGATCGGACTCAAACCGAATCCGAACTAATATTTTAAAGTAAGTTATGGTATAATCAAAATATGATATTATCTATTTTTTATTCAAGCTCGTTCATAAATCACGTTAATGATCAGAACTTTTTAGGTCTATATTTATGATTTTAGGATTACATATATTCATCCATGAGGTTTGTCACCGACAATAATTTACCCATGTTTTTTTAGTCATTAAAAACCATATCATATTTGTTTCATCAAATGATTTACACCCTCTGTGTTTTTTGCTATTAGTCAACAGATCAAATGATTCAAATGTTAGAAAAAAAAGTTCAATTTAGACTCTAAACTTAATTTTACTTAATAATTTTTTATAAAACCTCTTTTAATTCATAAAAATCAATATATTATCTATAAAAATTATTTTTATATTAACTAATATTTAAATAAATTTATTAAAAATTAAAAAAACTTATAAATTTTATAATAAAATACTAAAATCATTAAAATGCTCTAGAAAATTATAAAAAAATACATATAGAATTACTAAAATTATCATATGATTAGTCTAATAAATTATAAGAAAATTAATTAATGGCGAAAAATTACATCTAGAATATTAGATATAGTTATTAATAAATTTCTAAAAAATTACAATACTTTTTTCAAAAATCATCAATAAATTATTGAAATTATCTAAAATTTTCAAAAAAAAAGCATAAAAAATTTATGCAATGTAATAATTTTATGATATTAAAGATACTAAATAAATTAGAAAATAAATTAAATTTTCTAAAATATTAGTTATCAATTTTTAGTTCGTAAAATCAATAAAATTTCTTATAAAATCATTAATAAAATTTTAATTTATCAAAGTACCAAATAATATATTAGAAAATTTAATTTATGTAGTATATTTAATATTATATAAAATTATTACGTAGTAAAATATTTTTATGATTTTTTAAAAATTTTAGATAATCATAATAATTTGTTGATGCTTTTTAAGAAATTATTATATTTTTTTAGAAATTTTTTAATAATCATGTAAAATATTTTAGATATAATTTTATATTATTAAGTGATTTTAGATAATATATTAAGCTAATTATATACTTCTCATAATTTTATAAAATATTTTAATGATTTTAGTAATTTTTTACAATTTTTATCGATTATAAAAGATATTTTGTAATTTTTAATAAATTTATTTAATTTAAAATAATTTATGGATAATTTATTGCTTTTTATGAATTAAAATGGTTTTATAAGAATTTATCAAGTAAAATTAAGTTTAGGGACTAAATTAAACTTTTTCTCTTGCAATTTAACCTCTTACCCTGTTAACTAACAGCTTGAAAAACATAAAGGAGGCAAATGATTGGATGAAAAAAATGTGAGGAAATTTTTTATTGAGTTAAAATAATACATGGGGCAAATCGTTATTATGATGCACCATGTTCTTTTGACCACTCCAAGAGTTAGGATTAAGGGTTGATCCAGTGCACCCGACTGAAATATATTTAACTTTATTTCAACCAAAAATAAAATTCAAGTTTATCCATAGATATTCAAGTGTATTACTGACTTACTAACCTAGCATCAAATTTAAAAATTTAACGCTCAAGCCATCCAAATCAAGCAGGCCGGGTATGATAGGCTTCTTCTAGGGATGCCATATCAAATCTAGTCAGAATTAAGCCACAAAGTCACTTCTAGTTTCTGTAACAGACAATCCAGAAGAAAAATAAGCAGCCATCTGGCAGATTGAACAATTCCAGCTTTCAAGATATGACTTCCCAGAAAAGCAACTGATTTTCAACTACGTGTGTAACAAAACTTGTGAAATAAATGTACCAACAAAAAAAGTAGAATTTAAGGATGAGGTTTGCTTTTCCACCTAGTGAGTGTGAGAGTTCATATGATAAGACAACAAAAAGAAATAAAGAACTTGAGGCTTTGCAGAGAGAACTGAGAAGTTCCTCCTCCCTTTTGCCCCTCCTACTAGCAGTATCAAAGTGTAGAATTCTTAAACATCGCCGCTCTTTACATTTGCTTCAAACTCATTGCAATTGCAGCCTACCTCTTCTGACAAAATACTCTCCCCCTCCCTAAACTGATCATTAAGCCGATTTACTTGCCACTGTATGATCAAGACTGATGATGTTCTTCCTTCATAACACCTCTTCCATCCACAACCCCGTTGCAGTCTTGACTTTGAGTCTTCCCATCCACCTCTTTTGGAGAAGCACATGTGTCATGATTGGGTTTCCCAGGTGCATTTTCTTTATCTTGCACTGATGTTATCATCTCCACAGGAAAGTTAATTTCAGTTGCAGTTGGTATCTGTGGAGACGATGCATTACCAGAACCTGCTGGAGGAAGGAAGACACCAGTTCCAGGGACAGGCACAGGGAGACGATTAGGAGGATGCCTAGGAGGAGCTGCTGGCCATCCAGTTGAAACAGGTGGGATAGGAACTGGTGCAGGAAAAGGCATTGGAGCTGCAACAGGGGCAGTCACAAAGAGTGGTTGGACACCATTTGGTGGGGGAATTTGTGGCCGAATGGATGGAGCTGGCAATACACCAGTTGTTGCAATTGGTGTATAATGCTTGGGAACAGGATGACGAATGTGATTTGGTGATCTACTTGGTGGTGGACTCCAGTGGGATGATGGAGATGCAGCAGGTGAACTCAATCGCTGACCATCACTTTGTGCAAACCTTTTGGGTTGAGATTTGGTGAAGGTTACAAGTATGCGCTGTTTCCGGATGGCAGGAATTGCATGCTTAGCAAAATCTGTGGATTTCCCTTGCATCACAAGGAGGGATCTGTAGTTGCAACAAGAGAACAATTGATCAGGAACTATAAAAATTAAATGCTCGATCACAATCATAGGTCAAGAAGAATACATATGGATGAAGAAAAAGACAATTCACTCATCTTTCTATAATAAACACCAAGCTATATTGCTAGTTTTTCAGAAGAGAAATTATAGCAATAACAAAGAGAGGAGGGTAAAGAAGGTCAAAACAATTACCCAGGTGCAAGAGGTAGCTTGAGAGAGCCTCTGTAATCCCCAGGATGTTCCGCTGTAATTACTCTCCCAAACGTCATGTCACATTCTGTCAAGAAAAGCAATGAGATGGGCTTTCCAAACCATGGAGGCCACATGTGTGGCTGTGAGTGATCACCCTGTATATCAGTGCACCATAAGAGCAGGTTAAGCTTGGATAATCTTAGTCAGTCAGAACCAATGTAGAGAGGAACATATAATCAGTTACCTCATTGTATATGTCAATTATGCAAGAGTCTGGCTTCACAGTCATAAACTGCACAAAACGATCAATAACCTCTTGTAGCAAGGTTGGAATGGTTTCTATCTTCCGGTCTGTAAGAAAAATATAGCAGGAACTCAACAAATGTTTTTTCAATATTGCAAAGAAAGCCGAAAAACTGTACGTAAAAATGTAACATGTGAAATTTTACTTAAGGAGTAACATGCCTTTAGAGGCCCCTGCAGTATTTTCTTCTTCAGCAGGTCCATCAGCTATTGGCAGACCCAATTGAATCATCTCTCTCCCATGCCCCTTCATGGGTCTCTTCGACACCACATACATCTGACCTGCTTCTCCATTAACAAAATTTTAGGAGTGATTCACATTTACATAAAAAAACAGGCAGAAGTGAAACAGGAGACGACAACACAATAAAGGAGAAAAGAAATCTAGCTTAATTGAAAGGTGTAAAGTATACTCTATGACCCTCATAATGCACATGTAGACCATTTGTGATGAGTATAATAATTTTAAAGAAAAAAGTTTTTTGAACTTTTAGAACCAATAAAATATATAATTTTAGAAACCATAGGACCAGCACCAACAAGATAAAGACTAGAAATAATTTTTGCAATGGGTGTGATGTGAATCATCTAGTAGTCTACTTCAATGGTTGGAAGAGCAGACACTACAAGGAGTGAAGACAAACAGATAGCAGTTCTCTTACAAATCCAAAGTTCACTTTCAAATGTGATCATCTTCGACAATCTAAACACCAGACTCCTGTCCTTACGGAAACAAGAGCTGTATTTCCAAAACTAAAGACTCGAGAATCCAAGTTCATAAAAAAAAAAAAAATACTCCATCCCAAAAGGATAATCCACTTTCATTTGCACAATATTTAAGAAAAGTATTTTTTGAGCAGTAAAATAACACAATCTTACTAAAATAACCTTACAACTAATTTCACCTTACATTCATGCTAAATATATTAATTAATCAGAGGCATTTTAGATCACTGATAGTCGATACAGTTACTAGCATCTGAAAAAGGACAGTGGACATCCAAAATGGATAATGAACTGTCTTTTTAGAATGAAGGCAGTAATAAATTCTAAAAATATCAAGACACCAAAAAGAGAAGTAAAAAATTAGATAAATAAAAGACGAGAGTCTAAAGTACATGTCAGATCAGAAATTTATGTAGTTGGAACATTCAAATAGGTTTCTGGATGCTAGTGTCAGACTCGCAGAAGCAGACCGTGAGATGCTTGTATTCGCACAGAATAACCATGAAGTTACATATACACACATAATAAGGGGAAAAAGAACTACAACTCCAAATGTAAAATAGTTAGCTTGCCTTGAACTTGTCCTTTTCTCCCGGCAGCTCTTAAATCATTAACCAATGAGACAAGCTTTGAAACTTCCACATCATCAAGCAATTGTTCATATAATTTCAGTCCGTCAACCACATTAATCTTGAGAAGAGATAAGCAGCTCTTAGAAGTTGAATAAACAAGAGAAATAGAAGCAGATATCAAAGAGAATTTATGAATTCATTCAGGCTTTCAAAGAAAACAAAGCCTATAGAATTATTACCATCCTCCCATCAACTATCTCAGAACCAACAAATGTTTTTGGAGTTGTAGTAAGATTCTGCTCCACATTCTGATTTTGACCGGGATGTGAATCATTCTCTGGAAGAATATAACAAGATAAAATATATACAGTAAAAGCAAATCCCAAAATAACCCGAAAGGAAACAAATAAATGCTATAGCAAAATATATACACTAAAATATATATGGTAAAAAGTAGGAATGGTAATAAACTTGGAACGTGTGCAATTCCCAGTCTTCTGCAGGAAAGTCAACAATATGTGAGTTTAAGCGATTGTGTGTAACCTTTACCTTTAGAGCAATATTGCTCATCCACATCATTAGTTTCAGCTTCAAAATGCTCAGACAATGTTGCTTCTGCATTTTCTGAACTCTTCAAGTTCTCTATATGTGGTTTTGAAGCAGTATCTGCTCATAAATAAATATTAGTTTCTTTCTGAAAGATATTTACAACATAGAACAGGACAGATTGATCATGTATCTTTTGTAATTAACTTCTGGACGGGACATGTTTTATCTTGTATGATGTTAACATGGTGTAGTATAGTACATAATTTTTTCATCCAGCAAGTAAAAAAACAGCATTAACATATTGAAAATCCTAGAAAAAAATCGTAGATGATAAGATTTGCCTCTTTGTACTGGTAGGGTATACTTAAATTTGGAAAAAGGAAAAACGGAAAAGAAATGGTAGAGAAAGAAAATACATATGAGAAGTTATAATTGGCCAATCAACCTGGTTGATCTCCCCACACCTTTAAAGAAAGTGGGGAGAGGGGAGGTCTCGAGTTGATATCTCCCCATCCACCAATGGCTGATGGGAGTTTACCACTGTTATGACGAGAGCTTCCTAAAGGAAAGGGCTTACCCTTGGGCCTCCAACGAACCAAAAAGGTTAGTATTGGAAAAGGATGGATCCAATCCAAAGATAGCAATCCACTGGTGATAAAAGAAATTCCTAATCAGCCTCCTCAAGATGCTCAACTAAATTCACAATTAATACAGGAATCACTTTCTTTTATTAATTGATTGGCCAAAAGATTCATATGTGTCCAAATCATTCAGGTAGGTTTTTATGGTATGAACACCAAATCCATTTAAAACACAAATTCTGAATACATATTTAAAGGTAATATAAATATTCCTACCATATCAAATTACTAATAATCTAGCATTCATCAAAGAAAAACAAAATCAAGAGTCACTAAATATGAAAGCCCATAGTTACCTCTCTTATCATCAGAAAGTGCTAAACTCTTCTCATCCAATTTCTCACTATCACGAACAGATTTGATCTCTTCAAATTTCTCATTCACTACATTCCCTGACGAATTACCACCCAAATTATAATTCTCTGCACTATAATTAACCACTTCTTTCATTACTTCACTGCCACCTCTCTGTCCTCCTTTGTAAAACCCCGCACTAGACGATCTCTTAAACTCCTTTCCTCCAACTTTGGGCTGATCATAATAATACCTATGATGTTGTGGCTGCTGATGTTGTTGCTGTTGCTGCTTCCTTAATGCCACTTGCTGCAATGCAACATTTACCTCCCCAACAGAAAAATACTGCTGCATATGCAGCACAGGGTTCCAATTACACCTCCTTTGCTGTATACACCCTATAACTAAGTCATATTCCCCAGGATCACTAACCACACGCAAATGATGACATAGTGAGTCAATGATAACATTGGCAGCAGCAAATTCACCTCTCAACCATGAAATAAACCCATCACGCTCATCCACAGGAAACCACTGGTGGCGATGATGGTGCTGCTGGTGGATCTCATTTCCAACTCCACCACCACCACCGCCACCAGAAGGAAACTGAATTTTGTCAGACATAACCACATTTCCCGGTGGCATTGCCATTTTAATAACCCAGGAACTAAAAATCTAATTCTAGCACATATAAACCATAACAATAAACATCATCCCAGATCTAATCTGATCACATAAAATCGCTTGCACCAGCCATAAAAAGGTCAATTACTAATCAAATTTACCGGATCACGTGTAATCAATAACAAAAAGAAACCAACTTTATGAACATAAACAAACACACATAAATGAACTCTACTATATAATTTAATCACACAATTGACACAAACAAAATTCTCAATCAATACCCACTAAATTAACAACAAAGAAGGTAAATTTAAGACATAATAACAACTGGGTATTTAAATATAAACCGATCCACAAGGCAAAACAACAAAATTGAAGAGAATTATGAGCTTCAAAAGCACCTAAAGTGAGAATGTATATAGAACCAAGAGAGGTCAGGTCAATTAAGCAGATCTGAGGAATAAGAATTAAAATAGTAATACCCAAATATATATATAAATAAAACAAAATAAAATAAAACAGTATTAAATGTGAGCTTATCTTTCAAAGGGTATAAAAATTTAACAGTGAAATGTAAAAATAAAAAATAAAAATCTAGGGTTTGAGCAGTGGGAGTAGTAGCAATAAGTTAATGGGGCGTGTAAAGAGTGAGTGAGTTAGGGAGTGAAAATGGCTTATAGAGTACGCATATATCATCAAGTTGGTGTCTTTGTGTATGTATGTATCACATCCAAATAATAAATAAATTTATGTGTATATAATGCGATGTGTTTGTGTTTATATTTGTAGGTCTTAAATGGTGGCTAAAAGTGAAAATAAATAAAAATAAAGACTTTTTTTTGTTTTTCAATGTTTATTTTCTTTGTATGTGTGATGTATGTGTTTTTGTTCTTTGTTTGTAGCTGGTTTTAGGAGAGGTTTCGGTCTGATTGTTGTTGTAGTAGTAGTGTGAATAGAACTGAGATGATGGAGATGGAATATTCTTTGGTTGATGAGGGTATTTTGGTCATTTTGTTGTTGTTGATTAGAATTTAGAAGATGAATGTGCATGCGGTTTGAAACTATAGTTTTTGGATTTATGAGTTTCCCATGTTTAGGGTTTTAGTTGCTAAGAGAGTCATGGTTGCCTTTTTATTTTTCTCATTTTGCTTTTTATTGGTCGAGGGTTTTACTTACGGGAGGATTTTCACACTCCATGGGTGTTGATAAATACACTCCAATATTATATCAATTTACTAATATATCCTTATCAACCTTTTTCTTTCTTATACAATATTTTATTATCTATATCTATATATATATAAATGCTGAACCTATAAAGTGTTCAGCTAGAAATTTGACACTTGACTCTCTTATTTTACTCTCACGAGCTATATTTGCTGATGTGTCAAAGCTAAAATTTAACTATTTTTATATTTTTAATTTAATAATAATTTTAAACTCCCTTTTAAAGCTAAACACTAATTCTATTAAACCTATCGTTATAAAACACTCCCAACTTAACAAAAAACAGAAACAAAAAATCTTCCATGCGACTGCAACTTTTATGTGCTATTTTTTCAATTGGAATTTAGGTGAAAATTCTTGATTTATACAGGTTCTTGATTTCTTTAATAATATGAATGAAGAATAAAAGGAAACAAGGAGAACGGTGGCCACTAAGCACATATTGAACAACAATAGAAATTTTCCTAGCTACTCATGTGTATGAACGGCAAGAAATCTTTAGCCTTTTGCACTATATTCCATGTAAGAATCTCAAATTGATAAAATCAGGTACAATAGTTCATGAATAAAGATTTATAATGGTGAATATTTTCTGGTCTGAGGCGTGTATCTACTTTCATTAATCTTTGTGTAAAGTGTAGCTGTAAACTAGACACTGAGCTATCAAAACACATGTTTCTATTAAACCAAAACTCCATCTCTAATCAATAGAAACTCCAATTATATATATATATATATATATCCAGTTTACTCCAATCTAATTTCAATTTTTTAAAAAAATTATGCTATATATTACTCTTATTTTGTTTGTTATTATGAAGTCATGTTGTTGTATATCACTCTTTAAGGATTTTAATCCTTTTTTTTGTACACCGAATCTTTGTACAATTATAGGTATTCATAGTATTAATTGCAGAGCCCCTGTTGTCTGACCTATCCAAAGTTGGTGGAACTCCAGTGCTGTAATCTGTTTACACAGGAGGTGATATTCAATATCCATTTGTCTATTAGAGATATTAATTATGGATTTCCCTTGCAGGACCGCAAAACCCATTTTGCTCTTACTTTTGAATTCCCAAAGGGTAGGTCTGATGAAAAGAGCGCAATGACCTTGACTATTCTTCAGGTACTTATGATTTATTACTTTATTACTCTGTCGATGAAGTTATTACTAGGCTGTTTATATTAGATTTGCATGCATTTTACCTTCTGTATTGCATATTCAAATGTTGACTTGAAGCCAACAGTAATTGTAAGACTAATCTTACTGTAGATGTTAATGGGTGGAGGTGGATCATTTTCAGCTGGTGGCCCTGGAAAAGGAATGGACTCAAGGCTATGTATGTTTCTTTTTATTTAATTTTTTTCCTTTATCCGGGACAGTATGAGTAAGTTTTATCGGCAAGTATATATTAGTGCCTGGATAATTCATTTTACCTTCATATCGAAGGGATCTCTCTGATATGCAGAACTCCGAGTCTTGCATGAATATCCTCAAATTGAGTCCATCGCAGCGTTCAATAACATTACTCACATTTGAGAAATTTATGAAACAATAGAATGAGCACTAAAACCTTGGTCAG
>CANYLF010814277.1:0-12334 GCA_948193215.1 Bocquillonia castaneifolia
CCTTCAATGGGAGAAGACAAGGGGCTCAAATTGACTAAAATTAGACGTTGATTCCCTCACAATGGATTAATCTAAATTCAAAGAGTTTGAGATACCACTGAGTCAATAATTATATAAAAAAATTGAAGCAGTATGATCGGTCATCTCATGGGACAACCTCATATATAGTTTTATCAAGGCAAAACGCATATTTGAGTCCCTGTACTTTTATTTGTTCAGATTGAGTCCCTGTACTTTTATTTTTTTTTTCATATCAGGTCCCTCTATTAACAAAATTTGGACACGCCGTTAATAGAGGGACCCAATGTGAACAAAAATAAAAGTGCAGGGACTCAATCTGAATAAATAAAAGTACAGGGACCTAATCCAAAAAAATATAAGTACAGGGACTTAAATATACGTTTTGCCAAAAAAATGTCTTAACTTATATAACTAACAAATTGAATACAAATTAATGATTCTTATTGGTTCATACTTATAAATTAAAGATAAGGTGGTATAAAAAGATTTTCACTTTAATTATTTTAAAGGTAATTTATTATTTTTTTAAAAAAATAATTATTAAATATTTTTTTTAACTTTTAACCCTAACCACAACCACTAACTAACAAAATAAAACTGTGAAGAATGGTATGTCAGGAAAACAAAATACACATGTAAATATAAATACCACATATGAAAAATATTATTATTACTAGCAGAAGATTAACAACAAATGTATTTAAGCTTTTCTCTAATTTTTTTAAATCGTTCAATTATTTTTGTATTGTATTGCCTTTTGGTGTAATTGTTTGTTTTGAAGTTAGATTTAAAGTGGGTATTTTTATTTTTCAAAATGTTATTGTCTATTTAATAAAAATTTATTTTTAGGTGTAAGCATATAAACACAAATATTATTTGATTTTCATTTTAATTTTTTTTACTTTTTGGCCAAATGTTAAAAAATTTCAACCTTTTCGATTTTTTTCAATTATAGCAAAACCATATAATTTTGTTAATTATAGCCAAATTTTACAATTTGATGTTTCAAAATTGATTCAAATTGATTAAATTATACTTAAATAAAAACCGTATTATATTAATTTAACAATTTTATTTTGTTGGTTAGTGGTTGTGGTTAGGGTTAAAAGTTAAAAAAAAAATAGTATTTAATAATTATTTTTTAAAAAAATTAATAAATCACCTTTAAAATAATTAAAGTGTAAATTTTTTTATACCACCTTATCTTTTGTTTATAAGTATGAACCAATAAGAATCATTAATTTGTATTCAATTTGTTAGTTATATTAGTTAATACATTTTTTGGCAAAACACAGTATTTAGATCCCTGTACTTTTAGTTTTTTCGGATTAGGTCCCTGCACTTTTATTTTTTCAGATTGAGTCCCTATACTTTTATTTTGGTTCACATTGAGTCTCTCTGTTAACGGCGTATCCAAATTCTATTAACAGATGGACCCAATGTGAAGAAAAATAAAAGTACAGGGACTCAATCTGAATAAATAAAAATATATGGACCTAATCCAGAAAAAAATAAAAATACAGGGATCTAAATATGCGTTTTACCTTTTATCAATAAAGCAAGAAAATATGCTTGTTTTTATGGCTTTATTTATTTTTATTTATTGGTACTTGGTACTTGTTTTTCACTCTTATGCATATATAATATAGTTGAATTTTTTTGTGCAATCTTTCTCTTTCAAGTTTGAATGATTCCTCTTTTCTCCCGTCTAAGAAGGGAGGTGTCTCTCTGCTTTGTGTTATATATATATTTTTTCAATATATGTTTGTATTTCTTTTTTGTTCGACTTTAGCAATGCAAGAGATCTAAAAGTCTTTTGTGGTAGCTATAATTGCTGGAGCTTATGTTCTTTCTCTTTTGAAGTTTCCTTTCGTTAACATATATATTTTGTACTTCTCTCACGGTCTTCTACTCTTCTGTGACATTGTTAACAGATTACAGACGCTATATAATGATACCCCCATTTATCAACATAGTGTATCTATTAAAAAGAAAACCTCTTTCCGTGTTAAAAGAAGACGTATAATTTTTGTCAACTATTTAATTATCATCCAAATATAAAATATCTTAAATATCTTTTTTAAGCATTGGGAGGGAGTAGCAGGCACCAAAAAAATTGAATATTAAGAGGGGGCAAACTAATTGGTATGACAAAATAATCATCTTATAAAAAAATTTTCTAGCGGGATAAAAACTCTCTTAAGTGAAGTAAATTTAAAGGACTAAATAATATGGTAAAATGATCATCTGAAAAATTTTCAATAAGTGGAGATAAAAAAAGCTCTCTTAAGTGGGGCCAAATTTAAACAACTAAATATTATATTAACCAAAATTTGAGGGGCAGTGTGGTAATTGCTCCTAATGTAGATGAGGAGAATGGGATTTAATCCTACACCTCTGATTCACCTACGATGAGTTTACACTATTCAGGCCAGCAATATCTTAAACATTTATTATTAAAGGTAGTGATTAGGAAATCAAATTAATTAAATCAAATAGAGTTATCACTGAAAATCACTTTTAAGTGTGATTTTTTAAGATGAAGCCATTTAACGACTACAATTTTTAAAATGCTTTAAAAATTTAAGAATATTACGCTTATTGATTTAAATAAATTTGATCCACGTAACATTATTGTATTATTAATCCAAAGAATAATGTGGTACTTGATAAAACTGAAAATTAAGTGCTGAAAAATTAAGTATTGAATTTTAAGTGCTGAATATAATAAAAGCTGAATTTTTAAATGTCAAATTCAATAATCTGTCTAATAACTTTCATCATCGAAGATTTTATTTTGTTCATTAAATGACTTAAAAATTTTAAATTGTATACATTTTAATTTATAATCATTAAAATATACGATTAAAATCATAAATAAATTTGAAAATATTAATTTTAATTATGTAGGGTATAATACTTAATAATATTATAAGTCAACCAAAGGGTATAAAGGTAAAAATAATGAGTTTTTGATTTGTTAATAATTTAAGTTTATATAAACTATTTTATCAAATAATATTGAAAAACTATAGCCACCTAAAATTTTCAGTAGAATTTTAGATCAAAAGTTTTGACTTATATGGTTTTTGACTTAATTGATTATGTTAAGTTGACATTAAATTGCATTATCAAAAATTGGCTATCAAATACCCCAAGTGCAATATATTTTCAGTACACTAAAAAAAATCAATATAAGTTAATTATTAAACATATATAGTTTTCATTTTCTTTCTACATGCATGCATACATATGTGTGTGTAGATTAGCGTGCATGTCTTTTAAAATCTCCATATATAATATTAAGGTGCATATGTATTATATCCTTGCGCTGTGTGTGGTGGGTATTTTAGTATTAATTTTTTTTTTAAAAAAGGTCTAATAGTTTAATATAGTCTGAATTTTGACTAATTTTTCAAATATAGTCCAAACTTTAAATCGTGTCAATTAATACCTTATTTTTTGAGTGCATTGTCAAATATAGCCAGACGTGTGTTTCATCTGACATGGCATGCATAAGTGTCATTCTCTCTCTTATTTGGCAAGACACATTTAGATTAATTTGAAGTCAAATATATCCTGAACTTCCATATTATTTTCAAATATATCATAAACTTCACGTTTAGTTTCAAATCTAGTCAATTTTGTCTGACGTGTCTTGCCAACTAGGAGAGAGAATAAAAGGTAAGGATGACATGTTAGATGAAACACACACCTGGCTATATTTGACACTAAACACAAAGTACAAGGTACTAATTGACATGATTTAAAGTTGGGACTATATTTAAAAAATTGGTCGAAGTTCGAACTATATTAGGCCTTAAAAAAATTAGATATATACAAGTATAAATAAAATTTTTCCTTCAAATTCATAAAAAATAGTTAAATCAATCCAAAGATGTGTAAACTTGACCAAAATTAAGACCGTAAAATTCTAATTTTCCTCTTATAGGAGCGGACTAAAATAAGAACGAATTTAACTAGGAACATAATTGATGAATAGGGCACCGATTTTGTCAATATGAGAGTAAAATGTTGAAGCAAGTACAGACCAAACGAACATTGAGTGGGATCGGAAAACTTATATATTATCACCATACATTAGGAAAAAGAGTATAATGATCATAAATAATTTGAAGCATGATATAAAGAAAATAAGTGACAAAATAACATGTTGTGTTTTTTCTTTGCCCATATTAAAGAAGAGATACGAGAGTAATCAGAAGCAAAATATAGTCCATATGGAGGATACATAAAAGATCTGAGAAAATCAATAAATGTCAATGTTGTCTCCCTGGATAATTAGGCTAGACAAGCTTTGCTATATCTTCTTTTCAAGGTCTTATACTTAAGCTCATCTACAGCAGTGTCTCAAAAGAGCTTCAATTATGGAAACTTATTATTGATGACCACCACTAGAAATTCACAATTTACTGACCAAATATACCCACCAAACGAATCGGTCGATATTTACTGACTAAAATACGACGTTTCACCGATCAAATCGTCAACAAAATTTGAAGACTATTACCGACCAATTTACCGACCGTTTTGGAACCTTTTACCGACTAGATTTAAAATTTGATCGGTAATTGATCGGTATATTTGACGGGAATACCAGCCAAATTGCGGGGAACATTCCCGACAAAAGTTCCGACCAATTACCGACCAATACATTGGTGGTCAGTGATACAGTCGGTAATTTTGACAACCAAAGTATTGAAAATGTGAATTAATTACCGACCAATTTCGGTCAGTAAGTGGTCGGTAATGAAACGCACCGTTTCATTAAAACACAATTTACCGACCGAAATTCCGTCGGTAATCGATCGACAATGTTAGGGTAAAATAAAGAACAATCTTCTTCTTCCCCACTTGACAGAAGTTAGCAGCAGCAGCAAATTAAAAAAAAAAACAGAGAAAACGGAGAGAGGGAAAGGAAAAGAGAGAAAAGGAGAGGGAGGGGAGAGAAAAAGAGAGGGAATGGAGAGAAAAGAGAGAGAAACGAGAAGAGAGGGAGTGTAGGGAAAAAGAAAGCGAAATAGATGAGAGAAAAAAAGAGACATTTTTTTTCACCGTCGTTTGCTGTCATTGCCGGTGACTCGACGACCTCCAAACCGCTCCAGCTGCGCCACGCCTCCAGGTAAGTTTCTTTTTTTTTATTTTATTTTAATTAGTGTTTTTGATTTTATATAGTTTATGGTTTAAATTAGTTTGTGAAATAGGTAATTATATTGAATTCGAATTTTTTAAATTAATTTGATGTTAATAGAATTATTTAGTGAAATATATATATATATATATATATATATATATATATATATATATATATATAACATCAACTATAGGGATTTTTAGCTAATTTTTTATGTTTTGAATTAATTTAGTAATTCATTATTTTATTGATATGAAATTTAATGAAATGGGATATGGAAAATAATTAGGTTAAAAATTAATTATTAAAAAACAGAATAAATGTGTATTGTTTGTGTTTATTTTTATTTGGTTGACTTTTTAGTTATTTAGGTTATGTATTTATAATTTATAATTTGTCTATTTATGTAATAAATGTGGAACAAGTTGATAGAATAAGTTTTATGTTATTTTGTAATGTTAGCAAACATAAATAAATTGTACAAAACAATAGGTAAATAATTTGTGTAATATTAGGTAGTTTTCAAAAAAATAATGTGAAATTTATATAATGAAATATAGTTTAAGAAATAGCCAAAATAATTTATTCTAGCTACTTTGACTTCAAATTTAATTAAATATATGTTAAAAATTAAAGAATAAAAAAAATAATTTATATATTAGGCTAAATAACTTGTAGCTATTTTGAGTTCAAATTAAAATAAATATAGGGTATATATAAAAGATTATGAGGTTTTAAGTTAATAAGAAAAATTTGGTAATTATTTTTATGTTAATATTTGGTTAAGAAACTATTTAATATTTGTTTAATCAAATATTAATATAATAATAATTACAATATTTTTCTTATTAAATTGAAACCTCATAATTTTGTGTTCGCTAAATATATTTGGTTGTATATTTTAAATTTAAATTTTACTTCTCATAAGTGACAATATTTATTACTTATGTTAGGCATTTTTTAATGTTATTGTATATTATTTCTTATTTTTTTAGGTTATATTGTTGCTTTTTGGTTAGTTTTACGTCGCTTGCTTCATCGAGCAAGTGTTTTGAACCTTATAAATAATTTTGTATATTTGATTTGTATGAAATTCATTTGTAATTGTTTTGTATTAAATGATTTGTATGAAATTAATTTGTAATTTTTTTGTATTAAATGCTTAGATATAGAAGTAATCGATTGAGTTATATTCAATGCGTAAAATGTTATTCAATGCTTAAAATGTTATTCTATGCATAATTGTTTTGTATTAAATGGTTAGATATAGAAGTAATTAATTGATTTAGTTATATTCAATGTGTAATTGTTTTGTTATTGTATGCATATTTTTTTTTAGTGGGTAAGTTTGGTAAAATGTGTATTTGCATGTATTAGTGCTAGTGACTAGGTTTGTGAAATTGTTGATTTCAATGTGCTAGTAGTTCTAGGTTGTGAAATTGGTGATTTTAAAGTCTGGGTAGTTTTTGGTTGGCCTAGCAGTGTGTGTTGATATAGAAATGTATTTTGAATTGCAGGAACGGCCCCATTTATAGGGGAGATTTGAACAAATATAGAGGAAACTCTGCCAAAACTTTGGTAGAATTTTCGTTAGATTAATTTAGAAATAGGTTAGAGACTTTAGAGTCTACAAATTGAAATGAAATGAATATGTCTTTCGATTGCATCATCCATGCATCAAAATATTAGAATTTCAAATCGAATACTACGTCGTTGATAAAATAAAGTATATAAACTTAAGAATAATAAGTTAATTATAAATAAAATTGCATCTTAATTTCGTTAGCATCCTCCGTGTAACGATATTCAATAAATTACTTGTTTCATATGAATAACAAACTTTGAATATAACTTTCAACCACTTACTCGTTCGCGAATCATTTGCATCCTCCTTGCAATGATTTGAAAATGCATATCATAAATGATTAAAGTTTTCATATCGATTCATATAGTTAGCCGTAGAATATATCCGTCCAATGTATTTAAATGAAATTTGAATACATTGGAATGTCCCAGTGGATAGTTTATGAAAGGACGTTAATTATCATTATCACGATTTAATTTCAATTGCATTTATTATGTGTTATTTGGGTACCTCTTTCGTTGTTTGTTCTCCGGGTGCACACGGTGGTATATAAATAGTAATGCAATTCACAAATTTAAGTAGATGTTGCATTACTATTTATATATATTCAATAGTGTACTTGGAGAACCACGCCGAAAGGCTGCCCGAATTTATATATAATCACTATGCAATCGTGATATGGTTTTTAACTATACTTTTGTAAATGGATCAGGGCCAAACCTATTGACCATAAATATTGAAGTTCGGTGGAGGTGGATGAGTATTAGGTTGCATAATCACACATAATAATCTTAAACCGATAATATTACTTAATAATTTTAATGAAAAGTAATGGCATAAGCTTCAGCTCATTACATTTGTGAATAATTCAATTTGCTTTCAGTTGTGGAAGAAGAACGGAAGTGGATGTACGAGGGTCGAATACTTAATGGAATGTTCTCAAATGAATGGGGGGATAAGGCTGATGAATTTATTGATTTCATTCTCAGACATCCGAAATGTGTTAATGGTGGTAGTGATATTAGATGTCCATGCAATTTAGTGAGGTGTCAGAATCAGAAATTTTTGGATGCAGAGCTTGTGAAGTTGCATTTGTATCAAAATGGTTTTGTCCTGGGTTACTTTAATTGGATATACCATGGTGGGAAGCCTGTTAAGTAGAGTCATAGATCAGTTCAAGTTCAGGGATTGGTAAGTGCAACTGATATTAAGGATTCAGATAATATCCGGCACAATTCATACACCATCGGATGGTTTGTGATGCTGCGGGTCCTAATTTCAATCATGAACAAATGGAAGAGGAACTGAATGTTGAGGCAAAGAAGTTCTATGAGATGATTCAAGCAGCTGACAAACCGCTATATGAGGGGAATTCTAAACTGACCTAATAGTCGGCAGCTGTGAGAATGTTAGAAATAAAGTGCAAGCATAAGTGTTCTCAAGCCTGGTTTGATGATATGTCTGACTTCCTTTAAGAATTGTTGCCACCTGATAATCTGATGCCATTGGATTTTTACAGCACAAAGTTGGTTAAAGGGTTAGGATTACCTGTACAAGTCATTCATTGTTGTGTGAATAATTGTATGATATATTGGGGTGATGACATTGACCTTAACAGTTGCAAAATATGCGGGCATGCTCGATATAAGCAACAGGTGAGGGAATCTGGTCAGAGAGTGGTTATACGAAAATTGAAGGTCCCATATAAGAAGATGCATTATTTTCCACTAACACCTCGGTTGCGAAGATTGTATTCATCTACTACAACTGCAAATGAAATGAGGTGGCATGCAGAGCATGTGATGGATGAAGGGAAGATGTGCCACCCGTCATATGCACCTACTTGGAAACATCTTGATCAGCGGTTCCCTGAATTTTCATCAGAAGTTTGAAACATAAGGTTGTGTTTGTTTAATGATGGTTTTCAGCCATTTAGTCAGTCTAGAAAGCAATATTCTTTGTGGCTTATTATTGTAACTCCGTATAACTTGCCTCCACACTTGTGTATGAAGGAGGAATTCATGTTTTTAATGGTGTTAGTAACCAGGCCAACCAACCCTAAAGGGAAGATAGATGTTTTTTTACAACCATTGATATCTGAGTTGAAAGCTTTGTGGACTGTTGGTGTTGAAACATATGACATATCGAAGCGTCAGAATTTTCAATTGCGAGCTGCATTGATGTGGACTATAACTGAGTTTCCTGCTTATTCTATGATGTCTGGGTGGAGTACTACAAGCAAATTTGCATTTCCGCATTGTATGGAAGACTCTGATGCTTTTACATTACGTAGGAGCGGGAAACAGTCGTGGTTTAACAACCATCAAAAGTTTTTACCGATGGATCATTCATATCAACTTAACACTAAAGACTTCTACAAGAGTAGAAGGGTCAGAAAATAATTCAGAGGGATGAGATCAGGGGATTAAATTCAACAAGATTTGAATAACAGAGGATTGAGGAAGGTTACTGATGTTGATGGGCATATTCATAATCAATCGATATTTAAGACATGTGGGTGGAACAAAAAGAGTATTTTTTGGGATTTACCGTACTGGCATGAACACCTACTCAGGCACAATCTTGATGTCATGCATATTGAGAAGAACGTGTTTGATGATATATTCAATACGATGTTGAATATTCCAGGGAAAACTAAGGACACGCATAAGTTAAGAGATGAATTGAATGAATACTGCAATCAACCTTAATTTGCATGAAATCCGGATACCGGCATATACCCTCCTGCTTTATATGTTTTGCAAAAAAATCAGAAAAAAGACTTGTTATATTGGGTTAAAAATCTGAGATTTCCCGATGGGTATGCTTCTAATCTGGGGAGATGTGTGGATATAAACAGATTGAAGATGTTTGACATGAAGAGTCATGATTGCCATGTATTCATGCAAAGGTTGTTGCCAATTGTTGTACAAAAATATTTACCAAATAAAATCTGGGAGCCAATAACTGAGATTTGTTTATTCTTCAAGCAATTGACATCTTCCGCTTTGAATGATGAGGAGTTGAGGAATTTGGATGAACAAATTCCTTTTATCTTATGCAATCTAGAGAAGATATTCTCTCCAAGTTTTTTAACTCAATGGAACATCTTCCCGTACACCTTGCTTATGAAGCTAGAATTACTGGTCCAGTTCATTACCGTTGGATGTACCCCTCCCGAAAGGTAATATATATTACACTCAATCAAATATAATTACTTTTCAATCTAATTTTATGATAATAAATATATGTATACACTAATCTCTTTGTAGATACTTGAGGAAAATTAAGCATCAAATAATGAATAAGGCTCAAGTAGAGGGTTCTATATCCATTGGGTACCTTATGGATGAATCTGCTAAATTTGCATCCTTTTATTTCAAAGAAGGAGATCCAACTCTTCCAATAAAGGATAAGCGGAATGAGGTTTATGTTGATGACAATGTGGATGATGAGATGTTTGAAATATTCAAGCCTTCTGGTAAACCAATTCGTGCTGAAGGGAAGAGATATCTATCAGATAAGGAATATAATGCTGCTCATCTATATGTCCTACTAATTTATCCTGAGGTTCAACCATTCATTGAGCAAGTAATTTTGTTAAACTCTATTGCTTTTAATGAATAAATGGATATTATAATTTCTTGTAATTTAATTTATATATCTATCAGTAAATTCGTTGAGGAAAGACATATATGATTTCCAGACTTGAATGGCGAAGTTATCCATTCCATGAAGGAGCAATAATTTCCATCATGGTTTGAAAAATTTGTATGTACACTATATATATTTGATAATTAAATATGATCGAATCTTTTGACTCATAATAATAAGAAATTAATTAAGTAATATAAACTAAATGATCTACAACATTTATTTTATTCAGGTTCATCATCGTTCAAATAAAATTTCCAATCATTATCTAAGAACTTTATCATGAGGTCCACTACGAGAAGTTAAAACTTATAACGGTTACTATGTGAATGGTTTTAAGTTTCACACAGAATCGTATGGGAGTTATCATGCCACAGACAGTACAGGGGTCTGGATTAAGGGATCAATATACAACGAATCAGAAGATGATTATTACGTTACTCTTATCGAAGTGATAGAGTTAGAGTATGAAGCTCTACTTATCAAAAAAACTGTCCCGTTCAATTGCGAATGGTTCGACCCAACTTACGGTGCTGGAACAATTGTCCATCCTCTATATACCTTATGGATGTCCATGTTAATAGGCATTTCAATAAGATGAGCCTTTTATTTTAGCAGCGCAAGCTTCACATGTTTATTATTGTAAATATCCACATGCAAAACGGGATAGAGTTAATTGGAAAGCCATGTGCAAGATTAAAGCCAGGGCTCAAATTGATATTCCTGAATCATCAATTCCTGATATCATAGAACCACCATTTCAAAATGATGATACTGATGGTAGAATTGAAGCTGTGGTGAGCGACGAAGACGTCCTCTTGATTACATCTTATGAAAACGATGTAGATGGGGATGTGGATGGGGATGCAGATGATGATGAATAAGAATTTCATAATGAAGCGGAACTTGTTGAAGAAGTAGTGTTTGAAGATGATGTAACCACATCTGAAGAGGATGAACCTGATTTAGGTGACTCAAATGATGATGAATAGTCTAGTAAGTCCAGTTGAATTCCATTTAATACGAATGCTTCTATTTTTAAATATATGTTGCTTCTGAACTATAATTTGTTCAATTATATTTGTAATTAAATCATTAAATGTGGTCGACCACTGCTAACCTTTTTATTGTTTTACATTTCTAATAAATATGGCACGTGGACGAGGTCGTAGTACTAGGACTAGACAGAGCAGTACCAGTAGAGGCAGAGGTGGTCCTCAACTACGTGATGAGGAAGATAATGCCCACCAACCAGAGCATACGGCCGAGATTGTACAAGAGGCAGCCCAACAGACAAAGGAGGGTGAGCATCCAGATGAGGGTATGTAGGAGGATGCTATGGACAAGGATGCCAAGGATTTAGAGCCTTCACCTGAGCATCCAACTGACACCACACTGTCTGTTGCTACGATCGGCGTAGGGAAGAATCCGTAAGATTTCTTTTTTCATTTCTTAATTAGATTTTGTGTATTAATTCAATTTATTCCTTATGACTTTTATTGAAAATGTATTAAACAGGGTTAAGTTAAAGCCATCTGGGCCGATTCCAGGGTTCCGAAGAAAATATTCAGTAAGAAGTGGAAACCGTACGGAGTGAATTGGAAGTCTCTAAAGGAGAATGATAAGCTGATGATCTAGAGAAAGTTCAAGGTTCAAATTGAAACTCTTTAAATTATCTCCAAATAATCTTTATACTAATAAAATGTTTCTTGATTTTTTTAAATGCAGAAGTTTTTCATTGGATACAGTCCAAGGAAAAAGTGAAGGACATCTTCTACAAGCATGCATCCATTAGATACAAGAACGTCATGTACGATATCAAGGATGCTTGGAAGAAGAAAAAGAAGAAAGATCCGAGTGTTCCAAATGGAGTTTGGAACGAGTGGGTGAAGGCTTGGGAAGATCCTAGTTACCAGAAG
>CANYLF010814305.1:0-11801 GCA_948193215.1 Bocquillonia castaneifolia
ATGCAGTATATTTATTATATTAATTATAATTTTATATTTTATCGAAAAACTATAATTTTAAATGGTTAAAAATAAAAAACTATTTAAATAATATAGTTATTTACTAATAATAGAATTTATTGTTTTTATAACTATTGTTCTATTGATTTCATTTAATTTTTTTATAAAATAAATATTTTTATTATATTTTTCCTCTAAAAAATAAATTATATTTTTATTTTAAATAAATTGTGTATCTATTTTAGTCATTTTGTATAATATTAGTAACAGTTTGAAAGTGTTTATCAAATACTATTATAAAAATCAGCTGTCTTCTATCTGTTACCAACCATCTACTAACAGTTATTTGCTATCTGCTATTAGCTATCCGCTCCATAAATCAATTAAACCAAAGGTGTCCTTAGAAGGAGCTGAGGCTGAGCATATATATGCCAAGAAAAGAGGGCCCGTTCATTGAGATTTAGGCAATCAACCTAGTGATCAAAGATTCAAGTCTAGTCCCATCTTTTAGTAGAAACAAAAAAGACTCAGTCTAGTCCAATCACATACTTCTGTAAATTTTTTCCAAAATTTGAGGTGTCAATGCCTATTTTCATATATACCAATAAAATCAACAGCGCAAAATTAATACCTATAATAAAGCTCATAAAACTATAATGTAAATTTGAATTAAATTTTTAAAATTTAATCTGTATCACTTTAATTTTAAAATCTAAAATATGGTGTAAAAATACATCTACTTCTAACAAAATTAGCAAAGACTACTACCCCTACAAATGAAATCCATTAATGTATGGTAACAACTAAAAAACATGCATATTCTATCTCTTACTAATTGGTTGTTTTTCAATTATTGTTTTAATTGTTATGGATATATAAGTTACACACTAATATGTCTTAGAAACATTAACCTTTATTAATTTTTTTATCACATGTATAAATATGCCTCTTTTCTTCTTTTTTTTATAGATGGAGTATACACGTAACCCTCGGAATATCCTAGACTCCATTTTACGGTTGTCCAGACTAATCTCCTGCCGAAAAAAGTCCCAACAGAGTGAGGTTCAAACTCGAAATCATCCTTAAATGAGGCTTTCCTTGACATATAGATTTACCACTAGACCAAGACCCGTCGGTAAATATGCCTCTTTCTTAAATTTAAAAATCAAAGTAATGCACTTTAAAATTTATATCTGAAATTTAAATGAGATTTGTACTGTGTAATTTATAAATTTATTTTCACCTTTTGTTGATGGATAAATATTCCCAAACTTCCGGAGTCTTTAACCTTTACATATATCACTGTTACAATAAAATCAAAATCTACATAATATTTGTCTGTAAAAATAAATGGTTTTGATTACCTCTCTTGTCATATATTGCATATATAATAAGTGACTCTTAATTAAAAATGGTCACATTCATGTAAAAATATATTTAAAATTATTGAGCTCAATTTATTTTATAAACTTTTGATAATATAGACCAATATATTCATCTGATTATTGTATAAACTGATCTATGTTTCAAAAGTTTAATAGAAAATCCATATATAATCCCACAGGAAGAAGGACTACATTCACCTAGCACATAACTTAAACTATTTATGGACTAATTACAAGATATGTAATGAAAAAATGAAAGATGTGTTTCATTTTTCTGTGGAAATTGCTACTATTTTTTCTTTTTTTTAAAAAGTCATAATCATGTTATAACAGGCAGAATTTCAGTGGCCAGTGGGGTAGATTATATAACCAAGCAAGACATGTGGCAAAATCAGTAGTAATAGCAACAAAAAAAATAATAAAAAAATCAACAGTCAAAACGGAAAAACCCTAAGAAATTAAAGGGAAGAGAAAAAACTTATCAGAACTCCCAGCTGTACGTATCAACAAACAGAGAGGAATGATCCTCTACACATGCAGTTCCAGCAGCAACAGCATCATCATAGGCATTAACAGATTCCACGTCAGCATAACCAGGATAACCACCATACATCTTCTTCTTCATCATCACTTTCACGTTCGTCCTCTTAGATCTCCGCCGTTTACGGCTGATCTTGAAAGAAGAAGAACACACAAGAAAATCATCATTCTTTGAGATCGAGGAATCACCACCGTTAGTTTTTTGTTCAGACATAGACTGACCAACGGTCACGATTGATTGAACAGGACATTCCTGCCAGTTCAGAGCTTCCAGGTCTTGCTTAACTTGATCAAGAGAATCGTACGGTGAGAAATTGATGTTGTTATTGTTGTTGTTGTCTTCAAGTGTTGACCGCTGTGGATTCATCAGATCAATAGTGCTTAATGCATCGTACAGTTCACTCTGCAAATAATATAATAATAATATAAAATCGAATCATTAGTGCGTAGAATATCAATTTCAATTTTCAACCAAATGTAAATATAAATATATATTACCTTAGCACGCTTGTGTATTTTCTTGAATCCATGCATGAAAATCACCTTCATTACAAAACAATAATTAATTAACCAGTAATGTAGGGTTTTTTTTGCAAGAAATTAAAAATAGTAAGTAAATAAATAAATAAATGAAAGAAAGAAAGAAAAAAAACCTCATTGAGCTGATCGACGGTGAATGCGTCGTCGTATTGATTATGGAGGAAATGATCGTAAACTTCTAGTGTAAAAGGCTTCTTCTTCCCTTTCACCATTTTTGTTTTTCCCTCTCTGTTGTACTGTGTGAGTGTGTTGCTTTGCTGTACTTACTGGATAAGTTGTGTGGTAACTGATTTTATGAAATTACGGGGTTCCTTGTTTAGTGAATGGAATTAGTTAAAAATTAAAAGTTTTTTTTATTATTTGAAAACTTTTTGGTGTGTCCTTTGCCGGTTGCTGTTATGGTTCAGATGATGGGCCAGGAAGTGTGATCTGAAAATTTTTGCAGGTTGGTTAGTTTGTTGGTTTGTAGTTTGTATTATAAGGAAATAATAAAGTAGTCAATGTTGTATTGTACTTCATGTTTTATATGCCAAGGATTAAAATAATTTATTTTAAAATAAATAAATAAACTCTGCCTCTGGCTCTCTGATAGTTCAACATTGTATCAGAAGATTGAATTGATGTCTGTTATTTGTTCAAAAAAAATAAAATTTGATGTTTGTTACATTCCTTGAAATTTGCTTCTTTCTTTTCAATTGTATTTTATTTAAATTAAATTTGTTTAAAGAATTAGATTTTACAAGCTCATGCATGATGGGAATGGGATGGTTCCATTAAAGCAGGTGTTCCCGGTTCATCCAATCCACAACTTATGGTTTATAATTTTTAGGGATAATGATATATTTAGTATATGAACTTTTTAAAATTTTACAATTAAGTGTTTAAACTTTTTTTTCATTATAATGACTAATGAGTGTTGCAACTTGTAAAATAATTACAATATAGTGTTTTTGACAGGTTATCAACAAATTACATAAAATACATGACATTTATGATTTTTCTATTAAACACATATACTTTAAATTTATTCTGTTAAATCCTTTTATAATTATTTTATTCTATTAAATCCTCAAACAATTATATTATTTTTATTTCATTATGGACTTTTTTTTTGTTGTTGACAATTCAATTAATAAAAATTTAATTTTCATTTGGTCCTTAAACTTATTTTTACTATCCAATTCCATTAAATTTTTTATGAAATTGAATAATTTTTTCTAGAATATATTTAAACTGTTAAAAACAAAAAGTATGAAAATAAATATAATTTTCTACATAATTAATTTTAATACAAATTAAAATTTAGTTATATATAATATGAGAGGGAAATTTATAAAATAAAATTTTTTTCTCAAAAATTGGATATGATAAAATTTTCACATGATTTTTCATTACACATAATAATAAAATTTAATAAATCTATTTTATAATTTTTTTTAAAATTGAAATATAACAAAATTAGAATATTTCAATCACATTTAAATTTTAATTATGATATATTATATAATTTAGCATCTGAATTTCTATTTTTTTCTAGTTAAATATTATCCTTGGACACTAAAATTAAATATATTAAAAAAATAAAGCTACAAAATATATTAATTAACTATTTTTAGTTGTTAAAATTTAAATGCAAGAAAAAAAATAAAAAAAAACAAGTATATATTATTAATTATTAATTTGTTATGATTTAAAAAAATTAAAGTATGAAAAAATTTAAATTGTATAAAAAATAAATCTTTGGATAAATTTGAGATAACTATAAGTTTTAAGGGTCAATATGAAATTTTATTTCAGCAATAACTTGCTGAGAACATTTTTCGTAATTATTTTACAAGTTGCAACACTCAATTGTAATAAAAAAAAATTTAAACACCTAATTGGAAAATTTTAAAAAGTTCAGACACTAAATATGTCATTATCCCTAATTTTTTTAAACCAACCCAAGCCGACCCAACCTAAATAAATAGCGGTTTGGATTTGACGGTTTTACTATTTCTATTAAAATAATTTTTAATATTGTTTCATAATTCATGGATTAATATATTTTAATATTATTATTAAGTACATATATAAAGAATATATTATTATTTGTAAGTTGAAAAAATATTAAAAACACATATTAAGAACATAAATAATGTGGTAGCTACCAAAGTGGGGTGGTTCAACTGGTCAAAGATCACTGAGCTTGCAGGTGCAATGTCTGGCGGTCAAGGGATCAATCCATAGGCTCGCTTTGGGAGAGAGTTGCTTCAAATGGGGATTCTCTCGATCGGAGATTAGTCTGGACAACCGTAAAACGGGGCTTGGGATACTCCGGATAATAACAATTATAAAAAAAATGTGATAGCTAAAAATTAAGTGACTAAATTATTTATTAATATTAAATAAAAAGAAATAAAACTTGTACTGATAAATATGAAAAAAAAATATTCTTATTGCTTCTTTAATTAGAGTGGTATTATATATATATATATATATATATATATAGAGGATTGGGTCAGTTCGATTTGTGGTTTGTCATTCCAACATTCAATCGAATCCATAAATAGTGGTTTGAAAAAAATTTAAACCAATCCAATCCACCAACTTTAAAAAAACCACTATTTTAGTTGCAGGTTAGATTGTATCAATTTAAAATTGCAGGTTGGGCGGTTTTTGAATAGCCCTATATATAAGAATGAGTTTCAACTCTTTTAAATTTCAAGGATTAAGAGTGTAGAGTCAGAAAATTTACTTCACAGAGTTAGGTTCCAAACCGAGAAAAAGTCAAAATCATGAAAGATAAAATTGTCTATAGAACTAATAGGGTGTCTGATGAGAACAGACCGGCTACCTAAGGAATTACTCCCCCAGAGATGGCTCAACTATTGATGGCTGGAGCCTACCCAGGGTTCCTATAGCTATAGTTAAGAGTATTTGATTTTTGTCGTAAATTACCAGATTATGAACATGAAAACCTAAGTACAATTTTAGTTTCATTGAATAAAAACATGCAAATATTACTTACAAAATGATAAATACTCAAAAGTCAAAACATACGAATGACATTTTACTTCACCATTCATTTCTAATAGAAGTAGAAGCAAAATATTAAAAAAATGATAAAATAAAATTAGTGTATAACAGAATTTGCATCCTATCTTGTCATAGGATAGAGAAACGCCAAATGATATGTTAGATATGTCAATGGACATACTCCAATAAAGATCTTAAAGGAAAAGAAAAGGTGCGTCTCCATCCAAAAAGATAGATCACTTTAGATTTGCATAAGAATTGAACTATTAAAGGAATTAGTTTCTGTAGTTTAAAAAATTGCATTCTGCTACATAATTATTGTTGAAAGTTATTTAATTTTTTTTAAAGGGTTCAAAGTTGTTTAATTAATTGAAAGTTTCATTTGGTATGATTTGAATAATTTGACATTGAAATTCAAGATTAATTCTCATACAAGAAATTGAAAAATCAGAGTGAAATAATTTAATACAAGTGTATCATACTCATGAATTAATTAAGATTATTCATTTAACTATTTTATAAAAAAATAATAATAAAAAATAAAAAACACTTATCATGTCTTTTTAGAGGGAGGGAGGGAGGAAAAAGGAATTTTGGATCCTTGTTAGGTGTGCAAAACTGAATCAGACTGAAAAACTGAACCGAACCGGTCAATTTCAATTCGGTTAGATTCTTATTTTCAAATTTTTTCTACATTTCGATTCAATTCAGTTTAGGATTTTTAACAAAAAACGGAACCGAACCGAAAATCAAACCAAAATTTAGTCTTAAAATCAAACCGAACTCCCATTTTAATTAAAACCGAACCAAACAAAATTAATTCGATTTTAACCAAATATATTTTGGTTTAGTTCGATTTTATGATTTTAAAAAGAATTCGGTTCGGTTTGGACCGAACCAATGCACAGCCTAATTCAGTTGCTCAACGAGAAAATTCCACGGGTCTTCTTTCAGGCAGTTCCCGAAGGTCTAAAACTTTTTTTTGCGTTTCAAATGGACCTGAAAAACCTTTGCGGGTCCAGACACTAGGACCAATCCATAAATGTGATTCTTGCTTAAAAATAAATTTCATAAAAGGATTGAAACAAAATATTCAAAGAGCCAGAACTAGAGACATTCTTTTCTTTTTTTTCTTTTTTTTCCCCTTTTACAATTTGGCATCATTGACAAGTTCCTTGGAAATGTCTGGGTTAGCATCAGAAAGAAATGCGGCTTTGATTTTCTAAGCATATAAAACTGGCGACCTGAGGAAGCTCAGAAACAGCCATACAGCACCGGGATTGGAAAATCAAGTCAAAACGAGGCTGGAGTAGGAGTAAACCCATTCACTGTTGATCAATCTCAGTCATTTTTCTTACCGCTGCTGGAGTTTTGTTCTGATAGCATTTTCAAAACATTCACCAAAGATCGCAACCGGTCCCAGATGTTCAAACCATACAGGGTTTCTACAAGCGACTCTTGAAACTCAAAGCCACTCTCTGAAACCGGATACTATAATGGGCAAAGTAAAAACAATCAATAAAAACAGCCAATTATATGACCATAAAGTCCAAAAGTTTCGAACATAACCTGAATGGGTTTTGGTATTTTGGTTTTGATGTAAGGCCACCACCTATCCTCAACAACTGATTTCACAAGGCAGCAAGCTCGCAAGCCTTCTATACCAGCAAATCGTCCAAAACCACTGTCTTTTACACCACCAAATGGCAAGGACTGAAAGATCAATAACCATCATTAGAGGGAAAGAATAAAGATTTAGCCCGGGTGGCCAGGTCAACCAAAAACCGTGACTACGCTGTAGACTAGACTTATAGACCTGGCATCAACTGACAGCTCGATTAGCAAATGCAGCAAAATAATAAGTTCTCTTCCATGTCAGATTTAATTTGTCTAGTAGGCACATAAGAGAGAGAATATAAAAGAAAAATTCACTATGGATCAATTGAGAAGAAAAAATATTATGTACTTGTTTAGTTTCAGTTGAGAGAATTATCCAGCCAGATTTCAGATATCTAAGCAATTTTCTTCTATTTTCCAAGATTTTTTTATCATAATGTATTATTACCAGACACAAACTAGCAATCAGCATAAAATGGTTACCTGACACATGTAAGTAGATGCAAAGTCATTAATTGCAGCAACTCCACAATGTATTTGGGAAGCAATCTCTTTGGCCCGGCGTTGACTACCAGAAAAAACAGCACAACCAAGCCCATATCTGGAGTCATTGGCAAGCTTTACAACCTCTTCATCTGTGCTAAATTTCATTATTGGCATGATAGGTCCAAAAGTCTGCATGCAATTCAAGTTTTATTTAGAAATAGTGCACTTCTACTTCCCACTTGTATAAATAACAGATGATCATGACAGACCAGTGTTCAGTATTCCATTTACCAAATCATAAAAATTCACAATTACATTCTCATGAACTACAGTTAAAAGTAAAATGCGAAACTACCACAAAAGGATTAAAAATAACTAAATCAGGTCATGTCATGATATCGTAGAAAGATCATACATGAAACAAAAAGATGGGGCTCATAAACCATTTCAAATGCAAAGACAAATAAATATATAAAGAGCCCTACCTCTTCTTGCATCACTTTCATTGTATGGTTTACATTTACAAGTACAGTGGGTGGGAAATACTGATCAACTGCACCTTCCCCTAAATGGCCAAAACTCCCCCGAGCTTCAATTGCAGCACCTTTGTCTGTGGCATCAATTACAAGGTTTTGAAGCTTATCAGAATGCTCTTGTAAGCATATTGCTCCCATATCATACCTTCCAGCGAGTGGTGGCCCCTGCCAGAGTTAGCAAAAGAAGAGACAAGATGCCATATAGCAGCATGCAGGTTGTTATTAAATCTTGAATAGTTTTCATATGTGCGAATGTACAACATAAATGTGCCAGAAGAGATGCACCAGAGCATAATAGAACAGAAATTTAACAAACAGTCATCTTTTCCTAACATCAAGAAACCCCCTTAGTCTAAAAGAGGCAATCAAGAGAAGTAGAGAAAGGACAAAATGATGGTTGTTAATGGAGTCGATTTGCATGTTATATCAGATGTCTGGTATGCACATCAGTTCATCAGAATGCAGGAGAAAGATTCTAAACATTCTGGCCAACTCAAAAAAAAAAGATAGGTTCTAAATATCAAATGTGTTGAATGATAAATACTTACAGCTGAAACAGATTTTACGATTTTAGCAACTTCACTGACAAATGAAGAATATATATCCTTATGAACATAAAATCTCTCAGCCCCAGCACAATTCTGTCCACTTGATTGAAGAACAGCCCTAACAGCAACTTGTGCTACCTACATTGGATGGAGCATTCAATATGACAAAAGGAACCATTCTAGTAAGACATCTGGACGGGCAGGATTGATACATACATGAGGCACATCAACATCTTCACAAACAATAAATGCATCTTTCCCACCAAGCTCAAGTGTAACTGGTACAAGTGTATTGGCAGCATTTCTCATTATCTGCAATGAAGTAAACAGTCCAGCTTATAAGTTATAAGCAATGCAAACAGTGAACACACTAGGAGTAGCAAGTATCTTTTATTAGTTTATGGAAGACAGATAATATAAGGAGAGGAGCAATTTACAGGGCCTTGGAAGAAATAATAAACAAGGGTAACGAATAGAAATAAGCTTGATTCTGACTTCCAAGAACACAAGGGATTCATGAGATGTGCAAAATACATAGTTAACCTACTTCTGACATGGCATAAAGAGAGAACAAGAAAATATTGACATTTTCCATTGCCTTCTAGACATTTGCTACCCATTACTTGAAATCAAAAAAGTAGTGGATCAAAGATGATGCAAGTGACAATCCTGATGGATCGATATACAGCAGAAGAGATTGATAACATTTGCAATGCCTTTGTTCAAGACATTTGCAACATATTTAAAAAAAAAAAAAAAAAAAGAAGGAACCACAGGAGATGCAATTGACAAGTCTCACCAACAAGCATACGGAAAGAACAAAAACAATGTTCAGTCTGTAGAGAAGGTCATACCATCTTGCCCACTCCTGGAGATCCAACAAAAATGACTTTATCAGCTGAAGAAACAAGTGCTTCTCCCGTTTCAGAAAACCTATTAAAGAGAACTTTGATCTTAGCTAGTTGAACAGATATGAAGATTCTTAGAGCAAACATCTGAAACAGCATACCCTGTTATAATGTCAACCAGATTTTCAGGAGCTCCTACAGCTGCAAGTGCAGCTTGGATTATTCGGAAGTAGAAACAACCTGACCAACTTGCATTTTCAGAAACCTGCACTTGCAAACATATACCCTTCTGTCAGTTTTTTCCTCTTTCCCAAGGTCAACAAAAATAAACTACATACTCAGATATACTACAGTCCTCAATACTCCCCCTGTCCCAAAACTATAAGACTTTTTCTATTTTGGATGTCCCGGAACAATATGTATGTTTTACTACACAAACATATGCCTAAAATAAATGTATTTATTACATAAAAATTATCAATCTAGCACATATGTATTAACTCATTAATAGTTTTTAAAGTTCCAATAAGGACATTTCAGAAAAAGTAAATAGCATTGTACAGAGTTTCCAATTTAATTCTCGTGTTTGTTCAAAAGTGCAAATAGTTTTGGGACAGGAGCATAATGGAAGGACAAATTTCAACAAACAATGGGCAACAAAGATTCAGATTGTAATACATTGAACCATAGCAACTGATTCAGCTTCATCAGATTCTAACAATGATACAATGTAATAAATAAAATGAAATAACCCTGAGTACCTTAATCACAATGCTGTTTCCTGAAAAGACTGCCGCTAACATTGGATTAAAAATGTTATGAAAAGGATAGTTCCATGACACAATGGCACCAATAACTCCGAGGGGGTGAAATTCCACCTTGGACATCTTGTGAAGCATTGCTCTCCCAGAAGATCTACAAAAATTGAGGAAATTAAAACAAAACGATGGAGCGAGCTAAAACCATGGATGAAATAAGCTTTATGGGAAACAGTAATATATGAAATTTTGATTCAAAAAAAAAAAAGGAGACATAGAAATATGTACCGATATTCAGGCTTTAGCCACTTCTCACCCTCTGATAGAAGCCAAGTGATCTTCTCACATGTTGTCATTATTTCTCCTAAAGAGGCATCCACCATTGTTTTCCCAGTATCGCGTGAAGACACTCTAGTCAAAATGATTTAAGAATCAGGACATGCAGCAATCCTTAACTAACATTGTAGCATGAAATGATATAAAACATACATGGAACATCATCTGTTTGCATTCCAATCTACTTCTAGTGAATGACAAAGAATGAGGTCCTCGGAATTTTACAAAGCATTCAAAGATATTGCAACGATCAATTCTAATATCTAATAATTATTCTATCTTTTTTTTATTGAAAAGAAGAATCCCCCATTCTTACTCGCATATAAGCTTTTGGTGCTCAATAATATACTTGAGAAGTATCCGCAAAAACTGGCGCCTTTGCTTGAAGCTGCTCTTTGCCCATATTTTCTGAGCCTTCCTTGCCTGAGCCACACGTTCCTTGACCTGACACGAACGTATTAATAATCCTTTACCCAAAAACTCACACGTTCATGTGGATATAAATACATGGACTTGTGTATAATCTCTAATTAACCTCAGCAGGTGACAATGCTGGGAAATATCCCAAGTATTTCATGGTTGCAGGCTCATAGCACTGGACTTTTTTCTCCTGCTGCTGCGTCCGTCCTCTAGGAGGTATCTGCAAAAGGCAGTTGCATTTAACAAGCACCATAGCCAGCACACTTTACATTCACATTACACAACAGTAAAAAAATAATAATAATAAAAATTCCCACTAAAACAGAATTCAATTAAATTCACAATCAATTCAAATACTAATAATTGACTCGATAATCATTTCTATTTCCATATTTTTGGCTCTCGAAGTTGGAATTAATCACATAAATCGCAGAGTTACAATAAATAATAGAATAATTTAAAAAGAAAACTTACATAAATGAAACTATTCTCTTCTTTTTGATTTCCATCCATAACTGGCAAAAGAAGCAATCCACACATTAACTAATATTCATTTTAGAAAAAAAAAAATTACAAATGGTAAAGAAATGTGAGATTACCATCGGAAGTGTCGACGTCAATGGAAGGCACATTAGGTGGAATAAGCATCAACAAGAAACGACAGATCGCATAAGCGAATGCGAGAACTATAATCGGCCACCACAAAGCCATTTTTATTGGGGTTCACGATGCTTCTCACTGTGCTCAGATCACTGAAAATCTAGGGTTT
>CANYLF010814763.1:0-10424 GCA_948193215.1 Bocquillonia castaneifolia
CCCTCGTAGCTAGATTAGAAGCCATTCACATGTTGCTTGCATTTGCATCTTACATGGATTTTAAACTTTTTCAAATAGATGTTAAAAGTGCATTTCTTAATGGCTTTATAGAGGAGAAAGGTTATGTTGAACAACCTTCGGGTTTTGAGGATCATGCATTTCTCGATCATGTTTTCAAACTAACTAAAGCTCTCTATGGTTTAAAACAAGCTCCAAGAGCTTGGTATGAGAGACTTAGTTCATTTTTAATTAAAAATGATTTTTAAAAAGGCGAGGTGGATACAACTCTTTTCATCAAAAGAAAATGGGATGATATCCTAATTGTTCAAATTTATGTTGATGATATTATATTTGGTGCTACAAATGTTTGCTTGTGTAAAGAATTCTCAAAGTGTATGACCAAAGAGTTTGAAATGAGCATGATGGGGGAGCTCAAATTCTTCCTTGGATTGCAAATACATCAAGCAAAGGATGGAATTTTCATAAATCAAGCCAAGTACACCAAAGAACTTCTCAAAAAGTTTGGAATGGAAAATAGCTCAACAAGTAAAACATCTATGGCCACAACCACCAAACTTGGGAAGATCGAGAGTGGCAAACTCATTGAGGAAAAGCGATATTGAGCCACAGAGCTGAAGTTTGGAGCCACAGAGCTTGAGTTATGAATCAAAATGTGTTTTTGATTTATTAGCTTAAAACATTGCCAAAACTTGCTTTCTTAGTTATTTAAGTACCCATGTAGCTCCTCTAGGCCTTTATTTATTATTTTGTCATTTCATTTAGAAAAATATGTAATAAACAGGGTGATACCAAGCTCCTAAGTTACAAGCCTCATATTATAGGATCATCAGACCTTTGAAAGCATTCCTTTCGATCATCAATCAATCGATCGGTTGATTGAATTCCCAATTGGTTGATTAATTGGTGGTACCAGATTTACAACTTCAAATTTATTTAGGCCTGGGCCTCGTCAAGGATTCACCCAGTCTTCATCAAAGATTCAGTCGGTTCTTCAAGGAGGCGACATGCATGAAGGAGGAGCCCTAAAAACATCAGCTGATTGAAGCTTTGAGATCAACCGATCGGTCATTCTCCAAAGAACCGATCGTTTGGATCGGTAAGACTTTTTGAACCCTATTTATTATTTATGTCAAATCACCTTACATAAACGCCAGATTAATGAATGAATTTAATTAACAAAACCCGATAAATAAATAAGAATAAAATTCATAGAAAATCATTTTCCCTTTCCTCTCTCTAAGGGTGTATGTATATTCCTAGGAATGGCAATGGGTAGGGCACCCGTGAAAAATGTAATAACCATTCTCAAACCCATTAATTTGTTAACTACCCATACCCATCCCAAACCTAATTAATATTAACATCCTAATACCCATACCCATCCCAACCCTATAACAATTACCCATTAATTACCCATACCTATTTAAACTCACTCAATTAAACTTTTTTCTCAAAAAAAGTAACTTATTATACAAAATCAATGTCAAAAATAATATACTAAATACTGTTAAAAAAAAATCCAACAATGTTAAATGTTTTTAAAATAGATATCAATGGAATCCAACTAGATATAAAGTTATATGTATATATAATGATTTAATATATTTTATTACTAATATATAATCGGGTTTGGGTTTCGGGTACCCGTCTCTATGAATCCATACCCTACCCAAACCCACACGGGTAGTAATTTTTATACCCAGATCCATCCCAAACCCTATAAGATAGTACCAATACCCAATTATTAGGATCGGATTAGGTGGGTACCCTAAATTACCAGACCCATTGCCATCCCCATATATAACTACCGTTTCATTATCGCGGGTAATAAATAAATAATTAATGTGCAAATATTAATTTACAAATAAAATGTAAAATAATATTAGAAATAAATTATGGTTGTACAACATGTAAAGAATAGGAAAATAATAAATAATGTGACTAAAATAAATAGAAACCCACCTTTACAGCAAACTGCACTCAATCAAGTAGTGTTAATCAAGTGGCATTAATGTAGAGGAATACAACCGACTAGAAACAATGTTAGAGATGATCGTTCATCCTTTACCAGTGCCATATTATTTTCTGGGTGATTTATCACTTTAAATCATTTGTCCTCTGTAGGAAATAACGACCTTATTAATTAATTAAATGAGAAATTGCCTTGGTATGGAAAACTTATTCCGAACCCATAAATCATCTAGAGTGATGATGGACAAGAATTCCAAAGAAATTAATCTGTTTTGTTATCACTAAGTGATCTTAATGCAATTCGGGTGTTGACTCCACATCATTTTTGAACTAAAAGTAATCCCAAATAGTGAGTCAGCTCGCCATTTCCATTGGATGCCTTAGCGGGCACACCATGCTATACACAACCTATATGGTGAAAGACTAAGAGTCAAGACACATAAAAATAAAAGAGAAAGGCAAGTTTTGGGCTAGACCTCAAACAACAACAGAGTTGGTATCTCAGGATATTGAGTGATTAGAGGGAAAAGACCTGGTAGGGGATAGAGTATTTTGGAGGCAATAGTCTCAAGTATTTCAGGATATTGTCCAAGATTCAAACAAATTAGAAAGATGGGTTGAACCATTAAAACAGTGGCAGTTCTTGTTTGAAGAAGAAATCATCATTTTCTTTGGGTGATAAGATCATAGCCAGCTTGAGTGAATCTAACACAGAATATTGATAAAGATTGTCAGGAGAGGAGAATATTCAAGAAGCTTCAGGAATAGATAAGGTCACAGAAGAATAGGAGAATAATAGATAAGGTCACAAAAGAATAGGAGAATACATGCACGATCTGTTAGGACCAGGTCCAGCAAGTTAACTTGTAGAAAACAAAAGTTCTAAAGTGTAACTGAAACCCGAGGAGAAAGGAAGGAATGCGCAATCAACCTAGAAGATGGCAACGGATATGAAGATAACTAGGATAGTGCGACTTGGCCACGAACACATGTAGCCGAAGTTCTAGGAAGAAGGGAAAGAGGTAACAGCTATGTTTCTAGTCGTTTTCATTAAGGAACTACTCCTATACATAAGGAGCAACAAAGGGTATAAGTAGGAGGAAGATAGGCCTAGTGTGTTAGTAATAGTGCCCTAGGCCTATTGTGTGGATATGGTATTTTGACTATTTATGAGAATTTATTATTATCATTATTTGCATGTTTATTATGTAATAATGTGCTTGAATAATATTATTAATTAATCTAAATGTCCATAATTGGTTATTGTTATGGGAATAATAATGAATTAAGATTAGTATGAAATTTGATTGATATTCATGGGATCAATATGTGTATGAGATACAAGTCAAATTTATATGTATTTGTTGAGAATAAATATTGGACAGACCCACCTTGAGATTAATACATGGATCAAAATCATAAGTTAATCTCTAGTAGTTATGTCATTAAATCCTTAGACCTGAGATCGCTATAGTTCTCAACATGAGGAATATTATGTTTTGACATAATCAAACATTGTCTTTAACCAGATGATTATAAAGGTTATGCTTAAACATAATAAGAATCATGTATTGAAATATGAGTGATTAAGATGGAATCTCTCCCTTTTATTATAAGAGAGATATCTTTGGGTCCCTTGATGATTGAGACTGAAAAATGCATAGTCGTGCTCAAATGAATTGATGGAGATCAATATCATTTGTTTAGTCAGTCTAATTAGGGTTCGAGAAATTAAAGATAAAGTGATATAAGGTTGACTTTGTCCATGCCTTATATTCTATCAAGATATCGTGAGACAAAAGGATTATGTCATTAGCTATATTAAGGTTGTCTCGGATCATGAGCTTTTCATTTAACTTGGGTTGTCATAATGTCTTGCTAGAGACCACTTATGACTTGTAGAATCAAAATGTGATTTAGGTCTACTGCCAATGTTAATTGAACCTATAGGGTCGCACATTAAGAACGAATAATAATGGTTACAGTTTATTACTCTCTGTAGTAATTTAAAATGATGAGATTATTTTAAATTACAAATAATAATTAGTTGTTATTTAGATTCGAATTTAATTTTGAGAAAATTTAAATTCGTAATTTAAATTATAACAAGTAATTAATTAGCTATATTTTCTTATTGGATAAGGAAATAATCTATAAAGGATTTTAATAAGGATTTGGTTAAAAATATAAATTCCTTATTTGATAAGGACTGGTATTTAAATTGTTATTATTTAAAAGGAGTTTGAAATAAATAATAATTAAAATTCGTTTTAACCTAAACCCTAGCAGACTTGTATACATACATATATATAACATGTGTAAGAGGCTAAGGTTTAAAAAAAAATCGTCTTTTACTTTAAGAAAAATAGAAAATGGAGAGAAAAGAAAAACCCTAATTTCGTTTTGAGAAAACGAATCTGAACTAGCATTCAACAAGATCGTTCATTGTTCATTCATGTGTGGATACTTGTAGAGGGTGGTCGTCTTTCAGAAAGGTAGTACCTTTGAAGATCTGAGTAAACCTAGACGCAGAATCTGAAGGCTCGATGAATTGATCTACAAAGGTAATTTTCATTTATCCTTCCTTCAATTTTTATGAAACGCATGTGATCCTTGGTGGGTTAAGGGATAGAAATTTTTTAATTTCCGTTGCGTTCATGTTCCAATTCAATTGGGATATTCTACTCGTAACCCAATAATCATCCCCCTGATCCAAACTAGCTCCCGTAGCTGGGATATCTAAAGTAGCAACCTAAGCCTTTAATTCAGCAACCACCCTGCAAGAGAAGTGATGACATGTCTCCAAGTATCACAAGTCTCTATAAGGTGGGCCTTGCTAGTTTGGAAGTATGATGACAAATGGGTGACCTCATCAATAGGAATCTGGGAAGACAAAGGGTCAAAATTCAGATACAGATGCAAATTAAAGAAGGAAGGTAAAAATAACTTACATGAGTGCATCCATCTATGAAAGATATCAAAGGATCAATGGCAGGATGGAAAGTATACTCAACCAGACTAGTAACAGTCGTATGATGCATAGATAATCTAGGAAACTCAGTGATATGGGCTTGGTACAACACCGGTCTAGCTGCTGGAAGCATGTCGAGATGGGTGAGGTCTAGCAACCTCATGACTTGAAATCGATCCTCTAATAGAAATACGGGCCCTACTGCTCAGTCCAGCAACATCTGGCCTAGGATTGGGGGCATCATCATCACCTGAACCCCTAGAGTCTCCAGCATCCTCATCCTCATCGGAGCTAGACTCAAAGAAAGTCATTACACCCATGGCTACCTGTAAACAAGTAGCTGCAGATCATATAAGCAAGATATACTATATGGAAAAGCAGAATGAATGGAATGTTACCTTCGCAAGCATCCTAAGAGACAAAGGTAATGCTGGAAGGCATCTCGAATGCAAGAATGAAGAATAATCCTTAACTCAGGAAAGAAAAGACGCGCACTCAAAGCCATTAAAAGCTGTGGTCAAAGCACCATTTTTCAACTCATGTGCAGACAAGGAGGTTTTGCCTCAGAGCCTGAGCCATGACTAGCAGCTGCGGCACTGTGTGTTCAGCTGCGGGGCTAAAGTGGTAGTCATCACCCGAACCGGCATCGAGAATGTCTTACAAGGTGTACATCCCAATTCCTCTTAAGAAAATGAAGGATGCATTGACCCCAGAGATTCAAGGATAAGACTTATCAATTCCCAGACGTGATTCATTAACCAATACTCCTAGTATTATGCCAACCTTCATTCCTTCTAACAAAGCAATAAAAGATACAACAATTTATAACCTACCTTTTCCATACAAACATGCAATGGTGAGTTTTTAATAACAAACAAGAGTTAATTCTAAGAATTACCAACCATGATTAGGGTTAATTTAAATGCAAAAGGTCATAATCCAGCACATAACAACCAATACAACAATACAACCTAGGGTTTCCACCATTTTAACCAAAAATCATTACCAAATAGCATTAATAATCAATTACATGCATGCAATAAAAAAACTAAACAATTACCAAAGAAGGCTCAGAAGCTTACCTTGTCGCTGCATTCCACGTGAAAGCTACTGAATACTTATTTACAAACTTACAGAACCACATGTTTTGACAAAATAGGAACTTGGAAAACTAAATAAGGGGCAACACCACTTCAGGGACTGGCGTTTGGGCCCAACGCCACTTACCCACAGGCGTTTGGGCTAACGCCACTCCTACTTGTGGCGTTGGTGACTAGACAGAGAACAAAAGATGCGATTTGATAAAAAAAGAAGGTTTTCGGGTTTACCAAGCCCTAAAAATTCACATACAGAGATGAAAACACATATAATAATCACCAAAACAGATCAAAATGCATGAAACATGGTAAAACAACCTAGATCTAATCATGCCAGATATAAAACACAATAAAAACACAAGCTTTGTAAGTAAAACATCCAAAGACTCAACCTTTATGCATGAAACATGCAAAAAATGCAAGCTTTCATGTCAACTATGCAAAAAGACATAAACATTATGATTGAAACATTAAAATAATACTTTTTCATGCACTAACATATAAGGAAACAAACTTTAAACATCCAAACACTCAAAGATAACAATTTTTAATGCTAAAAGATGAAAAGAACAACTTTCATGCTTAAAACTCAAAAAGAAACAACTTTATGCATTTAAAACAAGTTCATGACAATAAATGATTCAGATCTGAAATATAACACACCAAAACATGCAAAGAAACCAACTTTACATAACAAAACATAGAAAAGGTGCATTCCTTATGCATTAGAACTCAAAAGACATGACTTTTAGGCAAACTAAGCAAGCTTTATGCAAAAGAAATGATTTTTATACAACAAACATGAAAAGAATCAATTTTTATTCACGAAAAAACATGTCAAAGACATCGAAACTTCAGATCTGAGCATAGATACACACAATCATGCAAAAGAAACAATTTTTAACCATTATAATGCATGAATAGGGCATTTAATGGCATTTAAACCAAATCAACATACAAAAACATTATTTAAACGTGTAAAACAAAACATTATAGCAACATAACAAACAAAAACAAAGAATCATGACATGCACATCATGAAAACCAAGAAAATACAAAGGAAAACAAAAGAATATGATAACTTACCTCGCAAGAAATCACCTAGAAGCGCTTGATAACCCTCAGATCTAGTTTGAGTGACTTTAGTGTTGCTTTTCAATGATTAAAGACTGTTGGAATATTGTTTAAATGGATTGAAAACTCAAAACCACCTCTTTAATGCAAGAATCAAAGAGTTTTTAGCTTATTTTATGAAACACCAATGTAAAGTGAGTGTCTTTAGCTATGAATGAGTTTCAGAGCATTAGTATGGATTACTAAACCCTAAAATTTGTATGGAATGTCTGCCTCCCCTAAAACCTAGTTTTAGACTTATATTTATACTTGATTTAGCTTAAAACTTAAGCTAGGGTTACCATAATCAGTTTCCTATTGAAACTCAATGACTTGAGCCTAAAGCAAAGGATATTTTGGACAAAAATAGCCCTCCAGAGTTTTGGGACACGTGTTCAACTCATACGGGGCATTTTGGGCCGAAACAGCCCCAAAACGAGCTTCTTACAACTGAGATCGCCTGTCTGGGTTTGGGGGCCCAACACTAGTCTTGCTAGTGGTGTTGAACCCAACGCCAGTCTCATGAGTGGCATTGGGCCCAACTCCACTTAGAAGAGTGGCATTGGGCCCTTTTGGGCCTCCAAACGTTCGATTGTGCAAAAACTTAAAACTGGGAAAATGTGCGGACTGGCCTCAACTATCACCTAGTAAAATTTCAAGTCATTTGGACACTTTTAGAAAAAGTTATGATGAAAACCATCTGAAAATGCATCGTTTATGCTTAAAATCGGATTTTGGAGAAACACATGCTATGCAAGCTTAGAAAACACTTAAAATATAGTAAATATGATCTCTAAAAAGAAAATGTCGACTCAATTCATGTTACTTAGAACATGAACGATCATCACTAGGCCTCCGAGCCGCTTCCATATTCCTATATCAAAAATTAGTTGTTAAGAGTTTGCCCCCGCTTTGTCAGAGGTTTGTAGTATAATCCAATAATATGGAAAATGAAGACAAAGCCAAAACACATAATTTTGAAAAAACTTGCGTACCTCGACTTCAGTGTGCGAAGCTTAACCTTTGACCTCGACTGTCTTGGTTTAACTCCACGGGGATTTCCCTGACTCTACTTCAGGGTTTTATGAATTTGATCTCGGATCTCAGCTTCCTTGACCAACTCCATGGGGAAATATGCAATTTGGGAATACTATCCATGTGAAAAAAATTGGAACACTATCCAAGTGCAAGAATACTATCTTGGCTCAAGGGTTGGAATACTATCCAAATGTAGGAATCATATCATGGCTTGAGAAGTGGAATACTATCCAGATGCAGGAATCCTATCCTGGCTTGAAAGTTGGAATACTATCCAATTGAAGGAATACTATCCTGGTTGCTCTACTAGGGGAATGTCTACTTACTGAGACTTGGATTCTGACTACCACTGGGGATGTTTCTTCTTTTTCCAGAATAACTCCATTGTCGAATAAACTTATTCTGCTTTGGGGAAAGAATTTCTTGCTTTGATTAATAATCAGAATAACTCCACTAGGGAATACAAGCTTATCTGAGAGAATTGTACTTGAAATAACTCTGCTGGGGAAAAGAAAACTCCTCAAAATATTTCTGGCATTACTCTCACTTGGGAAAATTATCTTTTAGACATAAAATTACCACTTATATGCCCATGCTCACTCCAAATATATTATAAATTTGGAATAAGAAAAGAGATCTCCTAAAAAGAATTTTTATGTAATGTCTGTCATTTCTTTTGTAATCATCTATCATTTTCTATCGTTCTGACTTGAATTGACTGCTATTCTTACTAATCCTCTGAAATTTGCCCCCAATTGGACTCAACTTGGCCTCCCTTAGCCTTAAATTTTGATTTAGGATTTATTTACAACCAAACTTCTGTCCTTCTTTGAAAATTTTCTTCAACGACCAAAATGGCAATTTGCCAATTTGGCATTATAAATTGGTGGGCTGTACTCTTTTGGCCAAAATAATTAAATTTAATTTACCCAAACTTCATTTCTCTCTCATTTCTTCATTTCTTAACTAAATCAACTCAAACAAAAAGCAAAATGGCTGATAATCCGAACTTGGAACCCGTCTGGAACCCGATTAGCCTCTTCTGGGTTAGAGAAGATGTATTAAAAGCTGATTTTGGTGGAATTAAGAGAGGAGGAAGGATTTCTCCACTATCAAATGCCAGATTCAGCCTCTGCGGGTCGATTGGAGACCGGGTAGGTGTCTAAAGACTTTAATTTGAATTTTGTGAAATTTGTCAAAAAATCTACAAAATAAAGCTGAATTGGCCGCCAACAGGACTGGGCTGAGCCCATCGCTACTGCTATGAGTGGCGTTTCCCCCAACGCATGTCGTATGACTGGTGTTGGTGGTAACATCACTACTGGGACTGGCGTTGAGCCCAGTCTCTGTCCCGGCAATGATTTTGGACCTCAAATAATCCTCTGATGCATGCTTTGTTGATTTAACATGTAAAAATAGATTGATATATGCAAGTTATGGATGATTTAAACATGATTTACACATTTTATGGACAAATTATGATAAAATATGACAAAAATGACGTTAAATGATCAATTAATGTACAAATGATGTTAAAACAATGTTAAAATAATATATGAATAATAAATGAAATAATTTAATGGTGAATATGAATAAATAATTAAATACAATTATGCATGAGTGAATGTTAAATAAAATTATGCATGAATGAATGTCAAACATAATTATGCATGGAAGAATGTTAGATATGATTATGCATGAATGAATGTTCGGTTGGCTTCCAAGATTAGAAATAAAGAATGCATTCAAGAAATTAGATGACTAAGTTAGGAAATATACCTGTTATTTATCTTGTAGGAGGATGAGACTACTTTTACTTACAATGAAAATTTCTCCAAAGTCTGAGTAGTTTAGAGAGGATTACCTCTTGGTGTGCAGGCTTTAGTACTCTAGGCTGGATTTGGCCCTCTTCTTTCCACTTTTCCTGAGAATGTGGATGACCACGTGAGCTCCCGATGTGATTGTAACGTCCATAATTAATTAACAATTAATTATGCATTTAAGTATGATTAATCATTTCATTAAGTATTGGCATCATTAGTATGTTGATTTTTGTTAATTGAGGTTGATTTATTGATGATTATGAGTAGGAGGGGTGTAATTGAAAGAAATAATAGTTGGAGGTGGTTATATGTAATATTTGATTTTTGAGGAGTTATCTCTTGATGGTTCATTTCTATTAATTGTGTATCATTAAGTATAATTGTGTGAAA
>CANYLF010814944.1:0-10316 GCA_948193215.1 Bocquillonia castaneifolia
ATGAGGGTTTTCTAACCCATCAAAATAGTCCTTTATTCATTCTATTATTACCAAGCATGAGTTATCTTTTTTTGATTTTTCTGCAACAAAAAGAAACAACATTAATTCTGTTCATCTGCGAAGATACTGGTGCCACTCAAAATTTGGCTTTTTTATGAGTCCATCTACAGGCAGTTCAGGGGGACTTATCTTGTCTTGGAATTCATCCAAGGTTCAATGCTCAATTATAGCTAGCTCAACAAATTGGTTGTTTTGTAATCTAATGTCTAAGGATTTTAATGTACATATCATTGTTGTATATGCTCCAAATAATGTGGCTAAAAGATCTCTTCTCTGGGCCGAACTTTTATTTTGGATTTCTTCTTGTATTAATATTATTATTTATGGGGACTTTAATGAGGTGCTCAATCCTTCAGAAAGGTTTAATGGTGTCTTGAATCAATCCATTCAAGATTTCCAATCTTTTGTGAATGATGCAGAATTACAAGATATTCCCATGCAAGGATGTAGCTACACTTGGCACAATGTCAATTCTTACTCAAAGATCGACATAGTATTCATCTCCACAAGCTTGTCAACGATGTGGCCCTATCAATCGGTGTCTACCATTGATTCAACTCTGTCAGACCACTTTCCACTACTGTATAAATCTTCTATCAATGTTAGCTGGGGAAAAAGACCTTTCAGATCTCTAAATACTTGGTGGAATGGCTATCATTTCAAAAACTTTGTATCCGCTGCCTGGAACAACATTTATTCTTCTCCTGATAATATCTCATTGGCTCATAAACTTAATCTCCTTCGAAAGGAGATAAGTGTATGGAACATGGAGATGTTTAGCAACATAGACAAGTAGATCAAGGACCTTGAAACTGAAATCCTCACTCGAGATGACAACTTAGTGACTCGCCTTATGACTGATCTTCAAAAATAGGAGTTGGGAAAATTGAAGTAGGAGCTCTTTGAAAAAAGAAAATACAGGGAATCAAGTTGGCACCAAAAATCACGGGTTAGATGGACTATCTTGGGAGATAACAACACTACTTACTTTCATAGAATTACTTCAGCTCACTTCAGGAACAACGGGATAACAATGATTGAAGAAGAAAGAGGCTACCACAATGATCCAATTGAAATAAAAAATGTTGTTCTGGATTACTACTTCTTTCTTTTCTCGGTTAAGCCAGATGTTCCTTTCAATCTGGATCCTCTTCACTTCCAGGTTCTATCATCTCATGACAACGATTCTTTGATCTATGATTTCTCTGAGAAGGAAGCTTGGAATGCAATTGTCTCCTATGGCCCCAACAAAGCTCCAGGTTCAAATGGCTTCAATTTCTTCTTCTATAGAAGAGCTTGGAGCTTCATGAAATCTCATATTATGGATTTCTTGAATAACTTTTATGTTTTTGATACTTTACCAAATTCACTAAAATCTTCATACATTGTTTTAGTTCTTAAAGTTGCAGGTTCATCCTCTTTGAAGAATTTCAGTCCAATCAGCTTAATACATGGCTTGTATAAAATTCTATCAAAGATCCTCTCCTTTTGACTGAGAAGAGTTCTCCCCAACATCATTTTAGAATCCCAATTCTCTTTCATAAAGGGAAGAAGTATTCATGAATGTTCATTCATTGCTTCAGAACTAGTACACTCCGTTTGTACCTTACGAAAGCCTACTTTTCTCCTAAAGCTAGATTTTCCTAAGGCTTTCGACAGTGTATCCTGGAACTATCTTGCTTCTGTTATGAAAAGAATGAATTTCTCCAAGAAGTGGATTGACTGGATGTTGAAATGCTGGCATGGATCCACAACTTCTTTCTTGGTCAATGGTTCCCCCTTTGATCCCACTAATCTTCATAAAGGTGTTAAGCAAAGTGACCCTATATCTCCTTTTCTCTTTGTTGTGGCTGTTGAAGGTTTAAAGCAAATGATAAACAAGACAATTGAAGAGGGTTTAATAGACAGCATTCGTTTAGGAGAAGAGCTGCCTATTGTCTCAATACTCCAATTTGCTAATGACGCTTTATGCTCTCTACTGGCAAATGAGGAGAACATCACAGGCTATGTCAGACTGCTTAGATGTTTTGAGTTAGTCTCAAGGCTCAAAATCAACTATGACAAGAGTTCCCTAATAGGGATTAGAGTGCAGGACTATTTCACTGAGAGATGTGCTTCGCTTTTGAAACATAAAACCACTTGTCTCCCTATAACATACCTTGGTGTACCTTTTTCTCATAGGACTTTGACTCTCAAAGATTGGGACCCCTTGAAAAGTAAGTTCATTTAAAAACTTGCTTTAAGGAAAGGTTCTTGTCTTTCTTATACAGGCAGATTGGTGCTAGTAAAGTCAGTTCTTTCCAGTATCCCTATCTATCTTATGTCCTTATATAAAATTCTTGTATCTATCAGTCAAAAACTTGAAAGTTACATGAGGAATTTTTTATGGAAGGGGGATCCAAAAGGAAGATCTTTCTGTAAGATCGCCTGGGAGAATATCTCTGCACCTATAACAAAAGGAGGACTCAATCTCTGCTCTCTCAACCTTAGAAATGCTAGCCTCCTATACAAATGGGTATGGAAAATCAGAGATCTGAACTCAAATTCTCTATGGAACATGATAAAATCCAAAATATCCCACATATGTTCTCGGTCTACTCTATCAACTACAAATATCAAAAACTTCTCTCCCATTTGGAAAGGCATCTACCAAGTCTACATATCCAACCCAATCTATTGGGACCACTTTTTATCCTCCATCAATTTCCAATTGGGAAATGGTCATTCTATTGCATTCTAGCAAGATGACTGGACAGGTGAAGGTACTCTCTCATCATGCTTTCCTAACCTTTTTGTTCTAGCAACTAATCCACATATAAGTGTCAATACAACACTCTCTTCGGCAATCCATGAGTTAGGTCACCCTACATGGCGAAGAAGACTTAGAATAACTCACCATTCTTCATTGACATAATTACAATCTCTACTATCATCCTATTCTTACTCAAATAGATTACACAGATTGAAATGGAAGAGTGATACAACCGGTAATTATATAGTTTCCTCTTTTGTCAATAGTTTTATGAATACACATTGCAGCTTCCTTACGGTTCAGAATTTCTCCTCTCGCTGGGTTTCATTAGCTCTTCCAAAAATCAAGTTTTGTGTCTGGACAGCTCTCCACCAAAAACTTCCAACAAAAAACATGTTGCGAACAAGATTTCAGCATCTCAATTTTGATGATTCTTGCATGTTTTGTTCAGAAGTAGAGACTCAAAATCATCTTCTCCTCCATTGTAAATTCACAAGAAAATTATGGGAAGGCCTGTTTCGATGGATTGGTATTTCTTTTGTCCTTCCACTTTCAACAGTGAATTTCTTTGATCAATGGAGTACCTAATTCAATGGTAAGAAGCAGCAAACATTTATGACTTCCCTATGGATGATTTTTGTCTGGGAAATTTGGAAGTGGAGAAATAGAAAAATTTTCCAACAACAACCTAAATCAAGGACTAGAGATCTGATATACGCTAGTTTTTATTTGGCTTTTTATCTCTTGAAATGTAAATTTTCAGCTATCTCCATCACTTGTGATGACATCATAAACTGTCCTCCTTCCATAAGTTTTTCTTCTTGTTTGCTCTTAACCTTTTCTCAAGGTCTTTTTTAATAATAAACAGTTTTCATAAAAAAAAAAAAAATTTGGGTAATAGGAACTCATGAATAATTTTTTTTTTTTTTGGTTAGGTAACTTCATGTACTTATAAAAAAAAAAAAGTAACTTTCATGTATATTGAAATTCATCAAACATCGTAAACTCCACTCCAAGGAAAAACTTAAATGATCTCGTGAAAGCTGGCATTTTTCCCTGTCCCATTTGTCCAATCCTTGCAGCTAAGCTACGTGCATTAAAGGTTATTTGAATCGGGACATATATTCATTCCTACTAATACCACTAATAAGGAGAAATTAATAAATTAATGTTTTTTTTTTTAAGTAGAATTGTGTATTGAGGATAAGTTCAACAATCCTTCTTTCACCATTCCTCAAAATATCATAAAATAAAATAATATTTTATTAAAATTTATGTAAATTTTTCTTTTTACTTCCAATTTAAATAAATAATTCATTTACTTATCTTGGAAAACATAAATTTACAATAACTTAAATAGTTTTTTTTTAACTTAAATAGTTGCATAATAAGTTTGAGAACTCATATCTAGTTTTTTTTATTTATTTAGAATAGAAAATCAACATGATTTTTAAGATACAATTTTTTTTTTAAAAAAATAATTATTCTACCTTAAAGAATAAAGAGCTATTCTAAGAATCTTTTTTTTTTTTTTATAAATGGAGATTTATTCAAAATCCACGAGAAGTAAAATTCTTAAATTTAATGATTTAACACACTTAAAATTACATCACCGAAAGGACAAAAACAAACTTCTAAAAATCTCTTAATCTTGCTCTAATTATTTAAGTGTTGATACGTGACATGATATTTTTAGCTGTCAACATTTAGATGGTAATATTACAGTTTCAAGAGGTGGACACTGTGGACTTGATATTTTCTTAGTAAATGAGACATTAAGACCTATGTTGTAAACTGACCCACAACTGCTAACGCTTACTCTTCACCGGTCAAACTTATTAGTATGTACGGATACACATATTCAGCATATACAATTCTCTAACCCTTTAAATTTCTTTCATTTCTTCTTCAACTCTCTGCATGCCAAGATGCATTAAACTACACCAGGATCGATCGAAAGGGTCGGATTTTAGGAGAAAAATAGTTTTTAATGGTGAAAAGGTCGATGATCATTATGTTTTTCCTTACGGTTTTGATTCTCGTGCTTCCTCCATTGTTGCCAGAGTTGTCTTCTCCGCCATTAGTTCTTCTATTTATACCAGTCATGATTATGTCACTCCTGCTGATGTTAGCCTTAACTCCATCACAGATGCCTGAGGTTTCCCGTTAAGATCCTTTTTTTTTTTTTTTGATAAGCGGAGGTATTATTAAAGGTCAAAAAGAGTGGCAATCCTACTAATAAGGTTTCGTATACTTAAAAGCTACACCAGCTTAGCAAGGTATAAACAACCTATTACAATCCACAGCTGCAAAAGAGCTATAAACATCCATAATTGAGTAGGAAAAACTAGATTTCGTTCTTTTTGTTTATGTTTATATCTTTTCTTTTCTATTCATGTTTAGGAAGAGCTTCCTTTTTTCTAGCAATGTAAAATTCCGGAGCATGCTTTGTTATTTTTCCTTCTTTTTTCTTTGTTGTTTTTTTTTTTTCTCACTAGTGGCATTAAAACAATATTTGATTAAACGCATTTTATATATACCATATGGATTTATTCGTTAAGATATTTTCTGCAATTTTTTTTTGAAATTGGATTCTCTGTGTGTTTTGATTAATAATAGATTTTATAAATACCATATGGAGTAATTTTTTTTTGTAGATAATATGAAGTAATCTTTTTTATGTAAATAACTAGTCGTTCTCTTTCGCTTTGTACAAAAACTATTATAACTATTTAAATTCTGATAATATAATTATAAAAATATATAATATTTTTAAGGAATTTATATAGTATTTATTTTTTATTTTTAAAAAATAATATATGTAATTAAATAAATAACTAATTCATGTTGAAGCTTAATCAATAAAATATATAATAAATTATAGGATTGTAAAATTAATTAAATATATTTTGAATTTATCTCTTAGTTTTATAAAATTCTTATGGTTAAATTAGAAAAACTCATAAAATTTATTAATAAATATACAACAAATTTAATGTTCATTTGAGCCGGCCTCCCCTTAATTATAAAGAAAATATAAAATTTTAATTTTAATATAGCCTTAAAATGATGAAAAATATATTTTAATATAAATTACATATAAATGATAAAAATAATTTTATATCCATATATTAATCTTCATAAAATTATAATAAATTTGTGTAATATATCATTGCACAAAATATGAATTATATATTCTATAAGTTTTTGTAACCATGCATGTCAAACTCATAAAAATATAAATCTAAACAATAAAATCTAATTGAATGTTAAATTTAGTTTTAAAATATATCTAATTATATTTTATTTAACCATAGAACTAAAAAAAAGCGCACAAATAGCAATAAACTACTATAATAAAAGAACACAATTAATATAAAATGGGAAAATAATTATAGAAAAAATAAAACTTACAAGTTTAATAGCAATTAACCTCTTTAATTGATTGAATATTAAATTCATGCAGTCGATTTTTTTCAAAATGTTAGCCTTAAGAAAATACGGGAAATAAAAAATCTAAATAAAAGAGAATTTCAAGAACACCAAATAAATTATAAATTATATATAAACATAGTAATGTAGACTCTTGGGAAAAAAATACCATTATAATGTTTCTTCTAATTCTCTATATCATTTTTCTTTCAACGTTTTTCATCAATCCATAGATTTATCGAAAAATATATTCAAGGGGAGTATTTATGAGGAAGATAACTTGAACAATACACTAAATTACTTGCACAACACACCAAGTTTCACAAATTTTTATGAACAAAATTTACTACTTGGAATAATTTTCAATAAACATTAATTAATTAATTTTTTTAATATTAATTGATATTCAATGAATCAAGTTTTATTTATCTTTAATCATTTATAATTTAATAAAAAAATCTAAAAATGCATGTTTAACCAATTATAAACCAAATAAATTAAAATTAAAACTAAAAATTTAAAAAATTTAAAAAATATAAATATGATCAAAGAAGAGTGTGAAACTTTACGTGTTCTCTCTAGATTCTCTCGGTGCATGTTAGCACATTGCTAACTTACATCGTTTCCATGGGGAAGAACTCAGAGAAAGCCATGGGTACTGGTCAGATTCTTTATGAAATGGAGAAAATAAATACAGAATTAGATTCAGGAGATCAAGAGGAAGATTTTTATGGTAACTTTGAAAGCAATACTGAAGAAATGGAAAAAGCCCCAAATCAATTTGGAGAACAGAATGTGACGAAGGGAAAGCCATGGACGAGCTTATTCAAGAATAATAGATCCAAATCGGATGATTGTAAGCTTCGTTATGTTCCACCCAGTGTGAGTGAAGGAGTCCATGTTGCTCTCATCAAAAGTGAAGATATCAATCGCGAATCTGCAAAATGGAAGCATGTTTTGATTGGAGAAGTTTATAGAGCCACACCAAGATTCTTCAAGTTCGAGAACTTCATCAACAAACGATGGTCTAAGCTTGATCTTCTAGTGGTAAAACAAATCAAACTCAATTTGTTTGCCTTTATATTTGAAGATGAGGATGGAAGATTGAAAGCTTTAGCAGATGGTCCGCTTACATTTGACAAAAAGCCTCTTATTCTGTAAGAGTGGAAACCCAAGATGAAATTCGATATTGAAGAAATTAGAGCTATTCCAATTTGGGTTAAATTACCATATCTCTGATGCGATTTCAGCACTAAACAAGGGCAATTGGAACTCTAACTTGAGGTGGATACGTTCAAACACAAGCTAAAACAAGATAAACTAATCAAACGTGATAAGATCTCTACCTATAAAGAGATAGCACCCTTACCAATAATGTTGATTCGTCTAACCCCAATGATCTAACTTGAATGTTTGCAATTAATTTGGAAGGAACTAGCACCCTTAGCTATATAGAACTAAGATCTCTAGTTATAAATTGATGAAAGCTTAATAACCTATGAACTAACAAGTTAATAGATTGAGTAAGGTAGAATTGAATAAACTAACACATAGTTTAATTCAAGAAATAGGCAACGCCTAGGGTTTTTGTTTAAAAAAAATAAAGAAATATTATTATGATGGCTCATATGTCAAAACATCTTTTCCATTCCTTAGCTTAGTCTTTACTTTGGCTCCTTTAGCTCCATTAGGAATGGCTTGCACGCATTAGGGTTTGGTGAATGGCTCGGCCACTTGCTGTCCATGGCATGGCTCAGCATATGGCTATCCAATGCATCCTTGGTTGCATCATTCCCCCCCTCCTCGAAAGGATTCGTCCTCGAATTAGAACCTATGTCAAAATCATAAAGGGTTAAATCAGCAACATTGAAAGTAGCACTAACACCATACTCACCTGGTAAGTCCAATTTATAGGCATTGTCATTAATGCGCTCCAAAACTTGAAATGGACCATCTCCCTTGGCATCAACTTAGATTTCCTTTGGTTATGAAGCCTTTCCTTCCTCAAATAGACCCAAACCTAGTCACCAGGCTCAAATATAACTTTCCTACGCCCTTGGTTCCTTTGCTTGGCTATTTGATCATTGCGCCTCTCAAGATTAACACGCACCTGCTCATGCAATTTTAACACATATTTGGCCTTCTTGGCTCCATCAAGGTTAGTTTGTTCACTTAATGGCAAAGCAATCAAATCTAAAAGACTTAATGGAATAAAACCATAAACAATCTCAAATGGACAAAAATGTGTAGAAGAATGAATGCTACGGTTATAAGCAAATTCTACATGAGGCAAACAATCTTCCCAACTCTTTAGGTTTCGTTTAACCATTGTTCTCAAAAGTTGACATAAAGTTCTATTAACCACTTCAGTTTGACTATCAGTTTGAGGGTGACAAGTAGTAGAAAACAATAATTTAGTTCCCAATTTCCCCCACAAAGTCTTTCAAAAATAGCTTAAGAGCTTAGTATCTCTATCACTAACAATAGTTCTAGGCATAACATGCAAACGAACTACTTCCCTAAAGAACAAATCAGCCACATGTTGTGCATCATCAGCTTTCTTACATGCTATAACATGTGCCATATTAGAAAACCTATCAACCACAACAAACACACTATCATGCCCACGCCTAGACCTAGGTAATCCTAGCACAAAATCCATGGAAATATCAATCCAAGGTGAACTAGGTACAGGCAATGGCATGTATAACCCATTAGGTTGTAATCTAGACTTAGCATGCTTACAAACAATACAATTAGCACATAGCCTAATAACATCAGATTTCATCTTAGGCCAATAAAAATGTTCATGCAAAACATCTAAAGTCTTTTGAACACCAAAGTGCCCCATCAAACCACCTTCATGTGACTCCCTAAGCAATAATGCACGCATAGAGCATGCTGGAATTCACAAATGTTTATGCTTAAATAAGAAACCATCATGCCTATAAAATTTATCAATAGCTCCAAGTTCGCATGCAGCATAAATAGAACCAAAATCATGATCATTAGCATATAAATCTTTAATGTGCTTAAAACCAATGAATTTCGACTCCAAACTAGCAAGTAAAGAATATCTCCTAGATACTGCATCAGCAACAACATTTTCTTTACCTTGCTTGTACTTAATTACATATAGAAATGCCTCAATAAATTCACTCCATTTAGCATGCCTTTTATTCAATTTATTTTAACCTTTTAAATGCTTTAAAGATTCATGATCAGTATGTATAATAAACTCTTTAGGAAGCAAATAATGTTGCCAAACATCTAAAGCTCTAACAAGTGAAAATAGCTCTTTATCATAAGTAGGATACTTAAGACTAGCACCACTCAATTTTTCACTAAAGTAAGCTATAGGCCTTCCATCTTCCATCAAAACAGCCCCTATTCCAACCCCACTAGCATTACAATCCAGTTCAAAAGTTTTGTCAAAGTTAGGCAAAGCTAGAATTGGACTAGAAGTAAGTTTTTCCTTGAGCAAATTAAATGCTCTATCTTTTGAATCCCCCTAATGGAATTTCACATCCTTTTTCACTAATTCATTCAAAGGGGCGGCTAAGGTACTAAAGTCCTTCACAAACTTCCTATAAAAACTAGACACTCCATGAAAACTCCTAACCTCACTAGCACTTTTAGGCGTAGGCCAATCTTGGATTGCCTTTACCTTTTCATCATCTACTTCAATCCCCTTTGCACTCACAACAAACCCCAAAAACACAAGTTTAAGTGTACAAAAATCACATTTAGCTAGGTTTGCTTAAAATGAATTCTCATGCAATATAGTCAAAACTAACTTAACATGTTCAATATGCTCATCTAAACAACTGCTATATATTAGAATGTCATCAAAATAAACCACAACAAATCTGCCTATGTATGCATGCAACACATTATTCATTAATCTTATAAAAGTACTAGGTGGATTAGTTAGACCAAATGGCATAACTAACCATTCATACAAACCAAACTTAGTTTTAAAGGCAGTTTTCCATTCATCACCTAATTTCATTCTAATTTGATGATATCCACTTTTAAGATCAATTTTAGTGAAGATTGAACTACCATGCAA
>CANYLF010815610.1:0-10354 GCA_948193215.1 Bocquillonia castaneifolia
AATACCTCTTTATTGAATTGCTCTTTAATTTCCAGCAATCAAAGATGGATGTTTTTTCATGTGATTGGCAAAGACATAGATGTTTTTATCTTGGCAGTATATGGTCCAAATGAGTAGGTTGAGTTGACTATTCTTTATGCAAAATTTATTTCTCAACTGGTTTTTCATGATAACGTATTAGTAATTGGTGATTTTAATGAGGTCCTAGATCACTCTGAACGTTCTAACGGTATTTTATCCCCTTTAATTTTAGACTTTTAGGTGTTTGCTAATGAAGCAGAATTGATAGATTTACCAATCCAAGGCTAAAAGTTAACATGGAGAAATGCAATCTCCCATTCCTGTATCGACTGTTGTTAGATTTGAAAGTGTTTGAGTACTACATGCCCATTTCAATTGCTTGCAACAGTAGACACCATGCTATCTGATTATCTAGCAATTATTTAGGAGTCTTCAATAAATTTCAATTAGGGCAGGAAACCTTTCAGGTCATTAAACTGTTGGTGGGAAAATAATCATTTTGTTTCTTTTGTGAGGGACACTTAGGCAACCATTTCCAGTGACAATACAGGATCTTCAATTGTTTTCAAACTAAAGTTATTCCGTTCAGCAATCAGAGAATGGAATTGGAGAAAGCCTAACTCTCATTTAATTCTAACATTGCTCGTAAGACAACGTAAATATATGTATAAATACTGTTAAAAGTCAATCGAAGCAATGATAATTGGGGCCTATTGCCAATACAATTATTTAATTGATGGTCCATACATTGGGACAGATATGAGGTTGCCTTCTTAGATTTACTGAAACTTGCTTTCCCGCGTGTAGATGGAAGCGGCACCGGGCAATCTGAATGGAGTATATTCGGAGAGAGTGAGTGACGAAGATTAATATATAATTGCTAAGCTAAACTCAAATTACGTAGCCTTTACGTTGCATCAATAGGAAAGAGAGCATTTATTTCTGTAAGTGTAATCGGCCCCAATTATCATTTCCTCGATTGACTTTTAACAGTACTTATAACGTATATTTACATCGTCTTGCAGGCAACGTTCACACTAAATGTGAGTCAGGCTAGTTTTTGAAGAAGTTGACAAAGTTATTCAGGTTTTGGATAATCAGATTATGCACTTAGAGAGCACTTCCACTAAGCATATGGATTCGAATAACAGGGCTGCCATAGCTCGGTTGAAAGCTGAGTTATATTCTAAGAGAAGCATCGTGAATCCATCTAGTTCTAGAAATTAAGGGTGAAATGAATATTATTGAGGGATAACAACACAGCTTTTTTCCATAGAACATCATCTTCTCATTTCAAAAATAATCGCATTACTATAGTGGAGAATGATGGGGAGGGGGGGGGGTGGGTGGTGGAGGGGCATATAGACCCTATTGCAATTAGAGATGCTATTGTGAAATTTTATTCATCCCTCTTTACTAGTCAGAAAGGAAGTCAACTACAGCTTGGATACTATAAATTTTTCTTGCTTGAATTTGGAAGATAGAGATAGCCTCACAGTTCCTTTTTCAAAAGAAGAGGTTTGGAATACTATCTCCTCTTGTGGTTCCAATAAAGCCCCATGACCTAAGGGCTTCAATTTCTTTTTCTTCAATAATGCATGGAATTTTATGAAGCATGATCTCATGGAGGTTTTTAATAACTTTCAAATTTCAGGTTATCTTCCAAGAGCTCTTAAATCTTCTTTCAGTATTGTTTTGGTGCCTAAAATTGAAGGATTTTCTTCCTTTAAGGATTTTGGTCCTATTTGTCTTATTCATGGAGTATACAAGATTCTATTAAAAATGTTGCCTTTTAGGCTTCAGAAGGTCCGTCCAACCCTTATTACCGATTGTCAATTTGTATTCATGAAGGGTAGGAATATTCGTGAGTGCTCTTTCATAGTATCAGAGATAGTGTATCATCTACACTCTAAGAAGCAACCATCTTTTTTGCTAAAGCTTGACTTCCATAAAGCTTTCGACTTTGTCTCATGGAGTTTTCTATACTCAGTAATGTCATGGATGAGCTTCTCCACTATTTGGATTGATTGGATCTCCAATTGCTTACAAGGCTCATCAACTTCAGTCTTGGTAAATAGAAGTCCTTTTACCCCTATCAACGTCATCAAAGGAATCAAACAGGGTGATCCCCTATCACCATTTTTATTTTTGCTAGCAGTGAAGAGCTTAGCCAGTTGGTCCAAAAGGCACTGTCATTGAATTTTATTCAGGGTATTCAGTTTAATGAAAACTTGGATCCTCTCTCAATCCTGTAGTTCGTAGATATATACATTATGTTTCATGCCAGCATCAACTGATACTCCTATCAATTTTGTGTGGCTCCTTCGTTGCTTTGAGCTTATTTCTGGCCTTAAAATCAACTTTAGGAAAAGCTCTTTGATAAGTATTGGTGTATCTGACTCTTTTACATCTTATTGTGCTTCTATTATCAAATTTAAGATTGAAAAGCTTCCCATAAAATACCTAGGCATGCCTATATCTCATAGAAGTTTGTCTACTAATGATTGGAATTTTCTCTCCTCAAAATTCATGAGTAGGCTCGCTTTATGGAAAGGATCATCTCTTTCTTATGCTGGTAGGCTGACCTTGGTAAAGGTAATGCTTTGTAGTATGCCTATATACATGATGTCCTTATTCCGCATGCCTGTTTAAGTGGCTAAAAAATTAGAGTGCTGTATGAAGCAGTTTCTCTGGGAGGCTAATCCCACAAGTAAAGGGCTTTGTATGGTTTCTTGGAATGCTATCTATAATTCTTTTGATGCTGGTGGACAGGGAATTTTTCCTTGGGAATTACAACATTGCAACCTTTTAATCAAGTGGCCATAGAAGCTTTTCAATGAAGATGGTGATTCTTTTTGGAACCGATTTATATGCTCTGTTGCTGACATTTCTGATTGGAATGTTTTGATCAATGTTCGGCCAGCTAATATCTCTCCAACATGGTGGGGAATACAAAGCTGTTTGTATAAAACCTAATGCCTTCTAGAATCACGTTTTATCTCACTTTAGATTCTTCTTGGGCAATGGGCATTTAATTAGTTTTTGGACATATTTATGGGAAGGAAATTCGACCATTTCTTCTCAATTCCCTTCTTTGTTTGAAGTCACAGCTAATCCTTCCATGAAAGTACATAAGCTTTTCAACTTGAGTTCCTCTCGCCGCGTCGGCCTAGCTGGAAGAGGAGGCTCTAGCAGACAGATGTTGATCAGCTTCATGACCTTGCCTTGCTATTGAATGAGCGTGCTTTATCTAATAAAGAGGACCGAATAGCTTGGTCTTTGAGCAGCTCAAGTTTATTCTCAGTTGGTAACTATGTCTCTAGCTATTTTTTTTATCATCAGGTCCACAAGTATTAAGTTTATTATTGTCTTCATGTTGGAAGTCCATTTCGTTGCCCAAAGTGAAGTTCTTTACATGGACTCTCTTGCATTATAAAATTCCTACAAAGGATTTTCTTATTCATAGAAACCTCTTGCCTGTCAACAAAAATCAGTGTGCCTTTTGTTCTACCTATAAAACACATGATCATCTCTTTGTTCATTGTGCCACTGCCAGAAATATTTGGGAAAGTCTTCTTCAATGGGCTGGAATTTTTATGCCATTACCAGCAACAGTTAGTGATTTCTTTGAACAATGGACCAACTGCTTCCTAGGTACTATTCAGAAGAACTTTTGTGTTTCCCTTTGGATGCTTCTAGCATGGGAAATATGGAAAGGGAGAAATAAGAGAATTTTCAAATGAGAGACTTCTTCCAAGGATACTTTATATAGCAGTATTTACTTGGCTTCTTTCTTGCTTAGATGTAAATATCCTAGTTGCACTTTTACATGAGATGATCTTGTACGGTGCCCTCTTGTCTCTAAGTTCTCTTTCCTTCTGGCCAATTCATTTGTCTTCTAATAAATTTTCATTTTTAAAAAAAATAAAATAATTAAGGCCTAATAGCTTAATATAGCCCGAACTTTGACCAATTTTTCAAATATAGACCCAATTTTAAATCGTGTCAATTAGTACCTTATACTTTGTGTTTAGTATCAAATATGGCCAGGCGTGTGTTTCATCTGACATGTCATCCTTACCTTTTATTCTCTCTCCTAGTTGGCAAGACACATCAGATAAAATTGGGTAGATTTGAAACTAAATGTGAAGTTTGGGATATATTTGAAAATAATATGAAAGTTCAGGATATATTTAGTTTCAAATCAATCCGACATGTCTTGCCAAATAGGAGAGACAATGACACTTAAGCATGCCATGTCAAATTATTTGACACTGAATGCAAAGTATAAGGTACTAATTGAAATGATTTAAACTTGGGGCTATATTTAAAAAATTGGTCAAAGTTCGGGCTATAATAGGCTATTAGGCCAATAATTAAACCTACCACTAACATAGAACACAATAAATCAAACATATCATAAAACTAACTCAAAAAAAATATAATCTGGAAAAGAATAAAACACTTGTTTGTTGATGATTAAAAATAAATTTGAAAGCAATCCTATAACATTAGATTTATTATTTAAAACACTATATAGTTTAGCACTATGATTGTTTTTGAAAAAAAAATTAACTGTTTTTAGGAAACGAGTTTCCTAATTTTTTTAAAAATTAAGAAAATGAACCCGAAACTTTTTTAAAATATTGGAAATGGTTATGAAACGTTTTGTGCCGGTTTCTAAAGGTTTCGGTCATGGAAACGTTTCCGAAACGTGGAAATGATGATAAAGGAGATTTTCCGTGCATCATAGAAATATTACCACAATGGTTATACATTCATTTCTTTATTTATTATCTTCTCGTTCATAACTTACGTGCTAAAAATACACTGGTTTATTGTATTTTACACTTGGCGTATAAGTTATAATATAAAATTATTCTTTGTTCTTTGTGTGCATAAAGTTTATATCCGCGCTTAATAAAATATTTAAAAGTAATTTACAAAATAACAGTCATCACTTCAAGCTAAAAATTTTTATTTATGAGATTTTTTTTATTTTCATGTATGTGTATACAAAAATCTGAAAAATAGGATATTTATAAAGACTAAAAATCTCAAAAGAAAATTGAGATTTTTACTTTACTTTTTTGTTAGGATTTGGTAATTGGCACTCAAATGTCACTTTCAATAGATAATGCTAGAAATCTCAACAAAAGAATAAGATTTATTATTCAAATATGCTTTTGTAAATAATTTTTTTAACTTATTTATAAAGTTTGTCATATATTTTAATTATTATAAGAAATTCAATATATGGTAACGCTAAAAAAGTACCACCATAATTATTATTTTTGTCACTAGAAATATTTGATGATAATCATGCTATATTTTGTTACCATGACACAATCTTACATTTGTGGGTAAAAAACAATTTTTTATGATGAAACTTAAAACAGTCACCAAATATTCTAGTCTTGGTGATAGCATTTTATTTTTATCAAATAAATTAACCCCTTAAAATGAAATTTTTTAACAATTGGATATATTTGACGATTTAGAAAGATGATGGACCAGACTTGCACACAATTAGTTCTAGAATATATCTTACAAATGTAATATAGTTCTAGCTAGAAATATGCATTTTACCTTGTCAATAACTATTTATACTGTTGAATTATTATAATTATATTTGAAGTTATATTTACAATTATGAATATAGCAAAAATACAATTATAAAATTGGACTTATAATTATATTTTTTACATAATTCTAATAATAATTAAACAAAAATACTAATTGAAATTATACAAATTATTATTACAATCATACTGAAAAAGAAATTTATTCTGCAAACCAACAGATTTATCTGACATATTGGACAACAAATGCTGACTTTTTTTTTTTTTTTGATAGGTGGAGTTGCCTATAGTGGTATCCCAAGCCTTTTGGACCCAGATTAATCCACTATGAGGAGCCGGCGCTCAGTTTGGACTCATAGAACCTCTCAATCTTCTCCCAGCGAGTAGGTGGATCGAACTCGTGACCGAGCACACCCACATTGAGCTCCTGCAAGTGGTTTTTGCCAATTGAGCTAGCACTCACTGGTGCTGACCATTTTTTTATCATTATTCCTACTGCTAAATATAATTTATTGGGTAATTCACTTCAATTTTCAACTATCAAATCATTTGCCGTAGGTTACATATAATACATATAGGTGATGACGAATGTTGACAAACGATGTGATTACCATACAACAATGGCAATCTTGAATTTACAATTTTCTTATGGGAACCATTAGCAAAGGATATTGCATCTGCAATGTTATGCCAAACTTTTCAGTCATGTCTATCTTCATAGGATCTTGGCCATTTGGAAGAGACCAATCAAAGCGATGTATTAAGAATGCTAAAATCAATGGTACTTGCTTTAAAGCCATTGGTAGACCAGGGCAAATTCTCCTTCCTGACCCAAAAGGCAGCAATTCAAAGTTATGACCTGTAACATCTAAACTTGATCTAAGAAATCTTTCAGGTTTGAATGACAATGGATCTTTCCAAACAGAAGGATCCCGTCCAATTGCCCAAATATTTACTAATATTTGTGAATTTTTCGGAATTGTGTAATTCATAACTTCACAATTCTCAGAAGCCCGACGTGGAATCAAAAATGGAACAGGAGGATGTAATCTCAATGTTTCTTTTACACATGCATTTAGATATGGAAATTGAGAAACATGTGATTCTTTTACTTGGTTGTTAATGATTTCTCTATTAAGCTCTTCTCGGACATTTTTCATGGCATCTTTGTTCCTGAGAAGCTCGGCCATTGCCCACTCTATAGTTGTGCTAGAAGTGTCCGTTCCTGCAGCCAGCAATTCCTTCAAAGGAAAAAAAAATTGATAAGAAAATGCTCATAATCGATCCCTTCAAGAGTAAAGAAGACTATAAATTGAGAGATATAATAATAATTGTTGGCATACCATAATCAACCAATTAATTTGATCGTCATCAAATCCATTTGACAGAAAAACATCCAAGAAATCTGTTTTAGGAGCATCATTGACATGGCTTTTTCTTCTTTCCTTGATATATATTTCCCATACTCCAAATAATTTTTGAAGGCATTTGGACATGTTTCTTTTAAGACCTTGAGGATCCAAAGGTGCTAAGATAGGGTAAAATTCAGCTATATTTGGAGTCATTGCCATCTCCAACATACTCCAAAGCAAGTTTTTTACTCCACCACTCTGATGTGACAAATCAATCAAGTCTCTTGAGAATAAAAGATTAGAAATAGTATTGAAGATAGTACCAAATACAATTTCACCAACATTCACTACTTGTCCTTGTTTAACAGTCAATAATTCCAACACTTCTGCCAATTTCTTCTCCCTCAGAATCGATTGTGATTCAATCGCTTTCGCGGAGAAAAGCTCAGTCCTGCATAATGCTCGGAATGATTTCCATTGATCGTTACAATGAGGATTCGAAACAATGGATATACGTTCGAGGGTATGGCTGTCCCGTGGAATAGATTTGAAAGAAAATCTAGATGAAAGAAGACGATCATGATTCTTGAGAATTTCAGTAGCTGCTTCAGGAGTAGAGCCAACAACTAGGATTTGATTACCAAGCCTTAATGAAATTAGAGGGCCATAAACTTTAGCAAAGTTGGCCATTGATATGTGTAGCTTTTTCTCTATTTGAAGAATGTTGCCTATTATGGGCCATGGCTTTGGACCTGGAGGAAGAGGAAGTTGCTGCCTTTTTGAAGATTGAGAGCTGATGATTTGCTTAAGGATGACGATGATAATTGGTAGAAGAAGAAGAAGAAGAAGAAAGGGAAGAGACATTGTTTTAAGTAGGTGTTTGATCTATGTCTGTTGCAGGCTGAAGTTGCTAAGCTGAGGAATAATATATAATGATGAAACGGGCGGCCTTGTGTGTTTATTTCGCAAAAATTAACAAGAATATGATTGCATTGTTTGTGTGTTTGACAACGACTCGGGAGGAAAACAAAATTGGTGACAAAACAAAGGTGCAGGCGCACAAATTAGGAAAAAATTATTGTATCAAATATTGCTAATAATTATTAAGTTAATTTTATTAAAATATTTTTATTGTTATTTAAAAATTATTTATGTCAATTAGATCCAAAATTAAAATTGTAGACTTAATAAGAAAATCAAATTATGTATTTATAATTTAAATAGCTTTACATTGCGTTTCGTTAAATTTAATTTTAGAAAATTTGTAGAATTCATATATCCATAAATTTCATGGTTTAAATCAAAATTTATTTAGAATTTTAATTTTTAAATTTCATGAAATTGATTATATAAGTAAATCAAATTCCATCAAATTTGATGGATTTGTAAATGAACACAAAATTATAAGTGATGTAATTTTTATTAGGAATGTATATTATTTAAGGTATAATTTTTTATCCACTATCAAATGTAGTGTCATTCTAAAAATTTAGCGGTTTGATCCAATATCTTTAGAGTGTAAAACAACTTTAGTCCAGCTGAGAATGACAAATCCAAAGCTAATGTATGGATTACGTGTGGCTCAAAATTAACAATACCTGACGAGTTATTTTAACTCTCACATTAACTAGTTAATTTGACATTAAATTAATTTGGCATAGATAATTTTGAGCATCATCAAAATTGTTATAAATCAAAAAAAAAATGATAGATCAAAATGTTAAAATTTTTATGGATCAAATTGTTAAATTTGTTAAAAATTTAAAAAATATTGGATGAAAATGTTAAAATTTTAAAATATGGCTTGATGGATTAGTCTAAAATCATAGGGCATTTTAGTAATATTATGAGAATATATTAGGGAACTCTAGTGAGGGATCCCTATAAATATATACTATTCATCACTTAAAAGGTAATTGAAGACCACTCTACTATATATATATCTCTCTCATTTTCTTTCTACATTCTCTGTATTCTCATGAATACTGACTTAAGCATCAGAGTGCAAGCGGGACCATCCAATCCCGCCATACTCTGACCCTTATCTTGTCTTGCAAGACCCACTAAGAGGATTAAAGACCCGAATTGAAGAAACCGATTCCATCAATGGTGCGGTGACTGTTGTAACAGTGACCTGAAATATTTCAAAAATTCTGTTCGGACAACTCCGACCACCAAAAATTACGATCTTGGTATCAAATCGAAGCTAATGACATGCTCTATCCAAATACATAAAAAAAACTCACCAAAATCTCACCGGAGGATAGAGGAAAATTCCCATCATTTTCTCGCAAATCCGACACCAAAAACAAGTTAATCAGCCCCAAAAACCTTTGGGTCAAGTGAGAATCGTAATTTTTAAAGGTGTTTTGACGGTGATCGGAGCTCGCCGGAGTTTATGCTTCTTTTTCAGATCTATTGTTTTCAGGTAAAGTTTTCACAAAACTAATCATATATTTGGACTTCTGAGGACGTAAGCTTTCCAATGGTGCTGTCGATTTAAATTTTTGACACTTTTTAAAATATTTTGGCGACCGGAGGGAATATTCCGGCGAGGCCTAAAACACGATTTTGGACAGAATTTTTGAGACATTAAATCAAAATTTTTGGTATGAATCCCACAATTTCTGGATCAAAAGCGAAGGAGATAACAATTTATATTCATATATGCACAAATATTTGAATGAATGAGTATGTGCATGCATTTAATATATGATACATAATGGACATGTGCTACATCTTGAAGCATGACATCACAAAAATATTTTGTGTGCATTCAATATTTTATCCTTCATATTTGGGACATTATTATTTTTATCATGCTCTAATGTATAATTATAATTTAATTATCAAAAGGGACTTGACAAATAATACCCCATGATGCATTTTCCAATCAATTTTTATTGATTGTTTGAAATTAAGTTCTTGAACTATTTATCCATAAAATTGAAATTTGATGGATATGAAAGTGACCATATATCATATTTACCATGAGCACTTGGTTATAAATGACTTCTCTACACTTCAAATACACATGTAATGTTGTATACATGATGATTATCCATGTGGTTTTATTTTCATGGGGCAAGTACACTAACAAATGATTGTAGAACTTATATATGCTCAAGAGCACATGTGTGTTATAAAAGCAAAAGCGACACAGAATGTGAATACGCATATGACTATTTTCAATAAGGAACGGATCCCAAGGTCACATCTACGGGGTCTATACATCCGATTTTAGAGCCTATACAACGCACAAAGATGTAGACACCTTAACAGATAAGTTTCTTTTTTACAAAAAACCATCAATAGTTTAAATGCTTTTTGGAGATATACTTAAAAGTGTGATCAGCGTCTTTCTTCTGAGAGGAGAAAAACAGTGATGATCAATAAATC